>MQUG01000074.1:0-96252 GCA_007213375.1 Steinernema feltiae
GGTTATTCGTTCAATTTATGGAATTAAAATCTGGTTTTTAGGAATATTGTAACCACAACAACGACCACAACGACTACCACAACCACAGCGACTACGACAACCACAACCACAACCACAACGACTACGACAACCACAACGACTACGACAACCACAACGACTACGACAACCACAACCACAACTACAACTACAACGCCGCCTACTACAACCGAAGCGAGTACGACTACGGTAGCCACAACCTCTGAGCCGCCTACTACAGCAGAAGCGAGTACAAGTACGGTAGCCACAACCTCTGAGCCGCCTACTACAACAGAAGCGAGTACAACTACGGTAGCCACAACCTCTGAGCCGCCTACTACAACAGAAGCGAGTACAACTACGGTAGCCACAACCGCTGAGCCCATGGAAACCACGACCGTTGAAGTCTCGACATCCGAAGCAACGACTTCAACAAGTCTTGGAGCTTCTTTAGTTCATGTGTCCGGCTAATTATGAGATCTGGAATTCATTTTACGCTGAGAACAACCGGTTGATTTCGAGTGAAATGTCATTTCGGAGCAACTCAGAGTGCTCATTCCGCTCCACTGTTTACTCCGCTCATTCTTGCTGCTTAGACCCACAATCCCCCGCTCCTCCTGCCCTGCGCAACATCCCCCGCTCCTCCTGAGCTGCGCCACAACCCCGCTCCTCCTGCGCTGCGCCACAAAACCCCCGCTCCCCCTGAGCTGCGCAACATCCCCCGATCCTCCTGAGCTTGCGCCACAAACCCCGCTCCTCCTGCGCTGCGCCACATCCCCCGCTCCCCCTGAGCTGCGCAACATCCCCCGATCCTCCTGCCCTGCGCAACATCCCCCGCTCCTCCTGAGCTTGCGCCACAAACCCGCTCCTCCTGCGCTGCGCCACATCCCCGCTCCCCTGCGCTGCGCCACATCCCCGCTCCCCTGAGCTGCGCAACATCCCCGATCCTCCTGCCCTGCGCAACATCCCCGCTCCTCCTGAGCTGCGCCACAACCCCGCTCCTCCTGCGCTGCGCCACAAATCCCCCGCTCCCCTGAGCTGCGCAACATCCCCGATCCTCCTGAGCTGCGCCACAACCCCGCTCCTCCTGCGCTGCCGCCACATCCCCGCTCCCCCTGAGCTGCGCAACATCCCCCGATCCTCCTGCCCTGCGCAACATCCCCCGCTCCTCCTGAGCTTGCGCCACAAACCCCGCTCCTCCTGCGCTGCGCCACATCCCCCGCTCCCCCTGAGCTGCGCAACATCCCCGATCCTCCTGCCCTGCGCAACATCCCCCGCTCCTCCTGAGCTTACGCCACAAACCCCGATCCTCTCCTCCTGTGCGTTACGCCCAGTGAACGGCGCAGGGCTGCGATACAACGAGACCACACACACGGCACATCAACGAAAACTAGACAACTTTGGCCACGTAATATCGTCGAATTCAAAAATGCCACAGACACGTTTCCCGATCTGGTCTGACAAAATACTTAAAAACGCGCATTACACAAAACCATTGTCAGTCCGAAGATGACCGAAATGGACTCTCTCCGCAAAGCTAACAGCCGCTGGCTCCACAAGCTCACTTCGCTCCCAGACGATGAATTCAACTCATTTCTCCGCAGCATCGGCGCGCTGCGTGACAAGAAAGGTGCTTACCAATGTGAATCGTGTGCCGCTGCCCTTGCATACCACGCGCCGGCTGGGAGAGCTGCGCAATTCGTTTGCAAAGCGTGCAAAGTGAAGAAATCCGAGTTAATTGGCACGTTTTTTGAAGGCAGCCACCTATCTACAAAACAGGTGCGTATTCAAAAAATTGAATTAATTTATTTGTGTAGATTTTTGAGTTGTCCTATTGGTGGGCCACTGGTCATTCTGACTACGCTTTTCTCATGCGCGAAGTACTCCCTTCCAAAGATGACACTGCGATCTCTTCCGCTACAATATGCGATTGGCTTAACTTTTTTCGGGATGTCTGCACGCTCTCCTTCTTGAAATCCACATCAACGAACGCGATAATCGGGGTCCCGCCAAAATCGTCGAGATCGACGAAACAGTAATCACGCGCAGGAAATACAACAGGGGTATCATAACATTTGCATTCGAACAGAACTAACTCTCGCATCATAGGCCGATCGGTTAAAACCGAAGTTTGGATTTTCGGCGCAGTCGAAAGGGGCACCAATAATGTTATCATGGAAATCTGCCCGACTGATCCTACGACTGGCAAACCGTCGCGTTCCGCAAAATCTCTGTTGCCCATAATACAGCGAAGAATCGCACCTGGGTCTACTATAATTAGTGATCAATGGGCAGCCTACGGCGGCATAGAACGACTTCCAGAAGGCTACGCTCACTACACCGTGAATCATTCAAAAAACTTTGTTGATCCCAAGACTGGCGCCCACACCCAATCAATCGAAAGTCAGTGGCAAAAACTGAAGGCCAAGCACAAGGCTCGCTACGGCACGCATCGTAAAATGCTGCCGTCCTATATTGACGAATTCGTGTGGAGGAAAAAGTATGGCAAAAGTGCATTCTTTCATTTATGGGATGATATCTCCAAAATTTACGATCTGAGCACATTTGGAGGTGCTAATGTGAGTGAAAAAAATAAGGAATAAATTAATTGAAGATCGCAATATTCCTGTCGCCAACAGAAAACGTCGCATGTTCGGTTAAGGAGGAAAATTACTAAACACCACAACATGTGATCTCGGCTTCGAGTTAAGCTGGTGGTATAATAAGTGCCTAAGCCTTTTAGCCTCGTTTCCGTGCTTACTAGCCTTCGCAGCATCCCAGCGATCCACGTGCAAGCAGACAACCGCGCGCAACAGCTTGTCTGAAATCAGGCGGCGAAACCCAGACGACGCAGCAGTCAGTGTGAAATCAGTCAGTGTTGTGGCTGCGGCAGTGGCGAGCGGTCCGTCCTTCACGCGCTCTCCCTCACTCTGATGCCTGAAATTGGAGCAGCGCCCTAAGCAAGATCAGCGGACACGGAGGAGCAGCGCCCTGAGCAAGATCAGCGGACACGGAGGAGCAGCGCCCTGAGCAAGATCAGCGGACACGGAGGAGCAGCGCCCTGAGCAAGATCAGCGATCAAGATTAGCGCGACGATGACGATTTCCCCAGGATCGCTGGAGCAAGCCAGGAGCAGTGCGCTTTTTCGATTCGACCGGTATTTTTGGAATCGACCGGTCGGAATGATATTGCGCGACTTGTCTGGTACAGGGCGGACACATGAACTAAAGAAGTACCCAAGTCTTTCTACTGAGAGAACAACAGCAGCTACGTCTACCACATATGCCAGTCCGGAAACTGCCAGCGAAGCTCCCTCTGTCAAGGCGAACACCACTCAAGTGATTCCCACTTCTGCAGCACCAACGAAAGCAAGCGATCCCGTGTCCATCTACATGACAACCAGCGAAGCTCCCTCTGTCAAAGCGGATACCACTCGAGTGATTCCCACTTCTGCAGCTCCAACTGAGGCAAGTGATCCCGAGCCCAGCTACACGGCAACCAGCGAAGCTTCCATTGACAACCTGATCAACGCGGAAGATGGATCGTCCGGTAATGATACGACTGTGACCGAAACCATTCAAGGAAACACCACAGCAACCGATGTAGCTATGGAAACTACCCCTGAGATGGCGGAGGCCAAAGAAAGTTGGTTTAACCCGTTTTATTCAAGTCAGTGAGTTTGTGATTTCAGACAAGAGCGTCTTCCTGTTTGTCGGTCTTCTGATCTTCTCTTTACTCGGTGCTGCAGTCTCAAGTGTCCTCCTGTTCTTCACTTATCGCGGAATGCTTTTCGGAAAGAAGAAGAGGAAGGAGAAGATCGAGAAAATTGAGAAGACGAACGAGGAGTCGTTTATGAAGTCTTATATGACCTGATATTGTGCTTGCGTTTGAGATAAATTTCCTGTTTTTGTGGCAAAGTGAGCAGATAACTTTCGACGATTGCATTGCAGTCTTCATCGTGTGTGGTGCGACGGACGAGAACTGGAACGACGGACTGGGACAACGACGGACCTGAATCAGTGGGCGCAAACGCCTATTGTGATAGAGACGCCTATTGTGATTTGGAGACGCCCATTCTAGGATAGCGCCCGCAAATCTGCTACTGACAAAGCAACGTTGTTCAGTGTATGCGGCGTATCACAAAAACTGCGCAAGTTTCCGACTGACTAAAGATTATTGACTCTTGACGCGAAGCGCCTTTGCATTCTACGGTGGTTGACATTTGGCGGTTTGCCTCGCGGCATTCTCTTTTCGCGCGCAAATTTTCCACTCGATTTGTCGCGCTTTTTCTGTAGTTTCATGCTTTCTCTATTCCAGCGTCATGGCGCAAACTTCAATCGACAAGATTCTGGTGATCATTAACATCAGTATGCCGGACGCGTCATTGCTGGAAAACGTGTCAGTAAGCTTCGATAGAAGCGAGGACAAGAATGCTCTGGACGAGATGTTCACTGTTCCTGAAGCGGATACTGTCACACAGACTAATGATGGAAACGTGCGCTCGAACGTGAAAGGCAAAGGGTTTCCTGTAGCTTACGCTGAACTCACAGGTGAGCGCATTGCAGTCATTGCATGAATAGATGACTGAATCGATTTCAGAAAGCTTGATTGCTGCTGCTGGTCTTGCTAAGGAACCTCCAGCGAAGGCTCACCGGAATGAGATCGCCGCCGATGGACTCATAGGCAGATGGCTCAAAGAGCAAAAAGAAATCACCGAACAGCAGAGAGGATCGTTTCCTGGATTTCCCCCTCTCCACTTGGCAGCTGAGCGTTCCGCTCCTCCTTCTCCGCTTATGGTAAGAAGGTGCCTCAAGCATGGCTTCAATTGATCTCTTGTTCTTCAGCAGTGTTTACTTCGTGACATGCCTCCTAGATTCCCATTTCCCTATGTTGGTGTTAAAGATCTAAGCTTTCCGTCCTCCAACACAGAAACCAGTGACAGCGATTCCATTCTCTCTGAAGGCGAAGTACGCGCTATGTTCCGCAAAGCCGCCAGGCATTCTCGATATGAAGACCGGAGAAAGAATGATGTTCCTGCCGGTGGTGGAGTGGCCGATCAGCCGAGCCGAGAAGAAACTGCGTTAGCATTCGGCCCCCAGCGGCACTGGTCTGAGTATGTTCCTGTCGGTGGCGGAGTAGCCGATCAGCCGAACCGAGAAGATTTTACGTTATCTGCATTCGCCCGCCGGCGACACTGTGCTCAGTATGTTCCTGTCGGTGGTGAATTGGCCGATCTGCCGAACCAAGAAGATACTGCGTTCTCTGCCTTCGCCCCCCAGCAACACTGGGCTGAGTACGGACAGGGCAACTTCGACTTTGCAAATGTCGGTCGACCTTTGTACACCAATCCTGAACTTGAAAGCCAAGGTTGGAGTTTAGCATATGACGGCCGACCAATTCGAAAATTTACGCCTTCGCTCATTTTTGAGCTCAATCAAAAGAGGTGCCAACGTCGTCAAGAGAAATTGCAGCTCATGAGGGACAATTGGGATGAATTAAATGTTCGTTTCGTTTAAATTGATGTGCCTTTGACAACCTGTTCCTTTTAGTTACTTTGTGCCGATGCTCGTCGACTCCGTGAAGAGGAACTTGGACTGAAGAAGATCGAGAAGCCCGTCATATATCGCGTGAACAAGACCACTTTCATTGGTACTCCCGGATCTGAAACTATGCTGGTATGTGCTTGCAATAAACGAGCCTGATGATGCATTTCAGCTTCCTTATTTATTCCGGGACAGGTATCCAGGATATGTGGGCGATATCGAAGCTCTGGAGGGAAGTTATGATCCAAAACTGCGCGAAGTCAATCCGCCGAAGCCTCTCTGCGATCGCCCTGAAAATGACAATGCGTATCCTTCACCTTACCGCGGATCGAGACGTCGGATACGCTAAGTTGCTTATTACGATCTCTACTAACTGTTTTGTTCTTGTTGTTACTTTTTCACTTTGTTATGTTTTTCTTTGCAACTTACCGTAGCCGGATTATGAGGGGAGCTCATTCTATGTATATATGCACTTGTCTACAAGCGATTGGCGCGTATGGCGGGTATTCTCGCTCGATTGTTGTGTATTGTTTTGTTCTGTATAATGCGAGAAATCTGGTTCGGCACCATGCTAAATACCAATGAGTAAGATACCGCAGGTGGGTCTTGTTGCTTATTTCTCCGCTGATTTCAGTTCATTTAGGTTGGAGATTGCGTCGTTGTAATTGTTACCTCTTGTGATGTTTTAATTCAGACACTGATCGGAGCTATATCTACTGATCTGATCTAGAAGTCCACACCCGGTCCGGCTCACCCCTTGGTTACTGTTTGTGTGATTACATTATGTTACAATGTAACGTTTGATTCTTCGCCTGTTTCTGTAATCTGTTGTACGCTGTCTGTAATCTGTAGTCTGTTATACGCTTACGTTTGATTGTTACGTGTTGTCGTTTCTATGCCACGGTCTATTCAGATTTGAGCTGATTTGTTGATATAATTGTATAATGATACCGCAGGTGGGTCTTGTTGCTTATTTCTCCGCTTATTTCAGTTCATTTAGGTTGGAGATTGCGTCTTTATAATTGTTACCTCTTGTGATTATTTAATTGTCAGACACTGATCGGAGCTATCTACTGAATGAACTGATCTAGAAGTCCACACCCGGTCCGGCTCACCCCGTGGTTGATGTTTGTGTGATTGTGATTTGTGTGATTATGTTACAATGTAACCTTTGTTTCTTATGCTATAGCTATATCTACTGATCTGATCTAGAAGTCCACACCCGGTCCTTGGTTACTGTTTATGTGATTACATAATGTTATCTGTAATCTGTTATACTGCATGTGTTTGATTGTCTGATGTCTTATGTGATTGTTACGTGTTGTCGTGTCTGTGATCAATGATCGGAGCTGTATACTGAATGAACTGATCTAGAAGTCCACACCCGGTCCGCTCACCCATTGGTTACTGTTTGTGTGATTGTATTATGTTACAATGTAACGTTTGATTCTTCGCCTGTTTCTGATTCTTGATTATATTATGTTACAGTGTAATCTGTTATACTGCATATGTTTGATTGTCTCATTGTTATGTCTCATTGTTTGATGTTTGTCGGGTTCTTCGCCTGTTTCTGATTCTTGATTATATTATGTTACAGTGTAATCTGTTATACTGCATATGTTTGATTGTCTCATTGTTATGTCTCATTGTTTGATGTTTGTCGGGTTGTGGTTTGTGGTCTAGAGTTGTTCTCTTGATTTGAGCTGATTCGTTGATAAAGTTGTTCTGTATTGCTATTCATCGCAGATATAAAGTTCTGTATGCAGAAATCAAGCTACCAGCGTTTTGCGATTATGCAACCAGAGGTGAGTCTTGTCGTTTGCTTCTCCGCTCATTTCAGTTCATTTAGGTGAAGATTGAGAGATTGAGATTGCTTACGATTGATTGTATTATGTCTTATATTTCTGATTCTGAGTAATTCTGGATGCGTGATTGCCTATTATTGTTACTTGTTATATTCTGCTTTCATTGTCATCGATCAGCTGATCGGAACCAATCTAGACGTCCGCACTCCACACGGATACTTTGTGATATCTGTCTGTTATTTATGTGTTATACCGCTTACGTTTGATTCTCTGTCTAATCTGAATGTTACATGTTGTCTGTTGTGTCTATGCTACTTATAAATGCCGTTTATTCAATCTTGTTTCGGTTGTGGTTTGTGGTCTAGAGCATTTCCCTTGATTTGAGTTGTTTTGTCGAAAAGATTGTTCTGTAGCTACCAACTTTTTTTGCAACTATGCAACCAGAGGTGAGTTTTGTTGTCTCCTTCTCCGCTTATTGCAGTTGATTTAGGTGGAGTTTGCATCTTTATAATTGTTACTTGTTCTGGTCTACCAACAGTTGGCGATGTTGTGTTTCTTGTTGTGTTTCTATTGGAATCCGTATAGACGTCCGCGCACCCTATAAATCAAGCGTGGCTGTCTATTCAACCTTATTTCTGTTGTGGTTTGTGGTCTAAACAAAGTTCTCTCGTTTATTGTGGTGCGTCTTGGCTCTTCAGCAGATGGGCACCGGAAACTCTATCCTGAATTAATCGGAATGTGGAGAACACGATGCAAAACGTGAACAAAGACGTCTTTTTCAAAGAAGCAAAAATTTCAAAAAAAATCAAAATGTTATTGACTTCGCCTCACGCGCTTCTCGGACGGCCCAGCGAGTGGTCCACTAACATCCTCCTCGATTCGTTGCAAGATGAGCAGTCGGGTGTAGTTGCACTCGGGTTTTCCGGCAATCTTCTCCAAGTATTTCTTCAACTGGTCGATGGGCAGACTCGCAACTGCGTTGTGTTGGACGGAAATGAAGTCGTACTTGTCGGCGAGCGCCAGATCACTTATGGCGAACGCTTCCTTTGCCTCTAGCATCTGAGCGCAACTGTCCACGACTTGCATACAGGAAAACTCGGTGGCGATCTTCAGCACTGCAGCAATGTGGTTATGATCTGAATTGAGCGCAAACGCATTGACCGAACGATCAACGATTGAGCCGCTCACCTAAGCGATCGCTCAAACGAAAACACAAGTACAAGTGTGCGATGAACTGCATAAACGATTCCAACTTGATCTTCGGCAGCCGGATCACTCGTTCACCCTCCCGGAAGCGAGCCTTAAACACTGGCGAATGGTCGGATAGAGTCTGAAGCAACTCTGTTCAAATCAATCGAATTATGGAAATTAGAATTTACCAATTTGGAGAGGTAAATCTTCTTTCCATCGACTTGAATGCACGCGTTTTCCGAAGGCTCAGCGATGAGCGCGTGATTTGGAACCGCAAAGTCCACGTAGCACCTGCAAAAGTCGATTTACGATCGGTTTTCAGTTGAAAAAATTAAAAATCGTACGTCTTCATTGTGACTTTGAACTCAATGCGATAACAGGCGTCGTCACATAGATATTTTGCGTCGAAGGAACAGGTCGAGTTGTCGATCTTCAGGTTGATTCGCTCCCTATGGGTATCATCGACCTGTAAGCGGATAATTTAATGCTTGATTACTCTGCGAAGAGTTAAGTCACCAGCACAGTCACGTTGAACCTTCCAGCAGCTCCCAAAAGCGTCACGATTCCTGCAACTTCCACATTCGCATGTTCAGTTGGACCGATCGGCCACTTCCAATCGATCATGAAGGAGGCGACGTCGCCTTGCAGAGGATTTGTTCCCTCTGTGATTGGATGCAACGACCTGAAAGGATTGAAAGGAGTGAAAAGTGAAATCCAAACGTACCAGTGAACTCCTCCGAGCTCGTAGGTCGCGACATCGAATATTCCCTTCTCAAAGTGATCCTTTCTGATCTGCCACACGACCGAGCCGGTCACAGAGCTCCAAGGCGGTGACATATTCGTTCTGTAATTAAAATGGAAAAGTAGATAGGATTGACAGAGAAAATGAAATGGTCGCTGAATAGAACAGCGATTTGCTCTCATTACAATCCGTCCCAGCATACGATCGCGCAAGTCATCGCGCAGAACGACGTGGAATCTCTGCAACGGAAGCGCAAACCAACGAGCAACGATGAAGAAGGTCGTTGCCGTGCGGAATTGTCGGATCGCGCGTAATTTACCTCAGGCAAAAGGAGCGAATTAGCGTTGCAGGAGCCTCTAACGTGCGTGGTCGCGTGCAAAGTTGAAAAACAATGCCAATTTTACTGTTTTTGGAACAATGAAACGCGTTTTTCGATGATTCTGATGCTCGGAACGTGTTCGCCGACATCGAATTACCCGCAAACGAGCCGGTAGAGAATAGTGCACAGCGATTTAACCGGGAAAAGCACGAAACCACGTTTTCATGGCGATCGCTCGTCACCACAACCTCGTGCGCGAAGGTACTGTATGGCGCAGGTGTCGTTTTCTTCGACGAAGCTGCTGAATTTATTGTTTGTACTGTTTTATCGGCTAAATCCTAAAATGCTGGCTAGACAAGACAGCGGGGGATGTGGCGCAGCGCAGGAGGAGCGGGGGATGTGGCGCAGATCAGGAGGAGCAGGGGATGCTCCAGAGCGACCGGTCGTTTGCGGTCAACCGTTTGCAATCAATCGGTTGTCAACACACATAAAGGAAAGAAGTGCCCTAAATCCCTGTGCACTGTTCTCTACCGGCTCTCTATCCACAGTGCGGTCAACGAGGATTCAACGAAAATTCAACGGCAATTGCCAAATGGCCGCGCGCAAAGTTGAAACGCAATTTAGCTCCATTCCATCTATTCCCAGCAGAGTTAAAGCCGTTTTTGTGCGGTTTTATTGGCTTTTGCTTTCTGATTCTGATGGATTGTGAGTTCCTCGCGGCCTCGAATTGGTTAATACAACGCGCGCTGGGCCGATTGAGTCGCTTTGTGCCCAACTGGCCGCAATCAGTGCGCCAGGCGCGTCGCAGGCTGCTCGTGATCACACACGTTTGAGGCTCCCGCAGTGCTGTTTAGCTCGATAATGCCTGAGATAATTCACGTGCAATCTGACAATCGTCAACGATCAAAATAGAGACAAGAATTATTTATTTCAAGCAGAATTTACAAACAAACATTAGTTCTCTCCTCCTCAGAGAATCAACTTTGCCACAGACGACTCATCAAAGTTGACTTCCTCCACCTTCTCCTTCTCCTCGAGGTTAGGGTTCTCCAGCGTCAGATTCGCCTCATAGTTGGCCTTCTTCTCGGTCTTCCGCGTGCGATTCAGTAGTGCACACTTGATGGGACGACAGGGACGACATTTGAGGGGTTTCAGAGGCGAGCGGTCAGCGACCACCGAGCGGATCTTCTCGCAATATGGGAACATTGCGCAAAGAGACAAAGACGACGATTTGGGGTCTCTGGCGAAGGCGATGGGGATTTATAGGGCGCTGAGAACGCGTGGAACACGTTTATCCGCGTCAAGGCGATGACTCATCGCGAGAACGAGCTTTTCGAAGAGCGCATCGCCCCTTGGCGACATCTGTCAGCTGCAAGTGTTGCAAAAGGGGTTGAATTGAATGAATCCAACGCTCAAATCACTCACTTTTTGATGAAAACGGCACAAAACAATGATCGACACCCATTGGCGGGAATTTGGAGACCTTTCTGAACTGTAAATTGGACTATATTGGCCAAAACGAGCACAAAAATGCCTTAACGGAATCGTTGCAGACTGTTTTGCTTGATTCAGTTGCTATCAGCAATCCTCGGATCCTCAATAAGCCTAACGGGTCGACTTCAAACTTGAAAATATCGCGTCACAATCACGTAAAACAGCCAGAGATACGAGTTATTGGATGCTAGGCACAGGACTATCATGCAGCATCTAGCGTTAATTACCGTATTTTCAGGCATCGCAAGGCAAACGACGCCTCGGCGACGTTCAGATTAACCATCAGATAACAGCCTCAGGCTTAGTTCTAGGCTTAGCCACCGGGTTTGTCTATCCTTTAGATTTCATTTGGCTACCGTTGGTGCTCCGAGCTGCAAGTTTTTTTTTTCTACTTTACAATTTTCGAAAATTATCCGAAATCTCACAGCGGCGATGGGGATTTATAGGGCTCTTCGAACGAGTGGAACACGTTTATCCGCGCCAAGTCGATGACTCATCGCCAAAACCAGTTTTTTGAATTGAGTCGCCGCACTAGTCGCCCCATTGCCCCATCTGTTGCAAAACGTTTGCAAATGAATGCAAATGAGGGTGAAGACTCCGGCGTTCTCACCGTCGCTTTCGTCATCTTCTCGCGATACGTTCCTGTGGTGCACATGGTCTCGTATATGCTCCTATGACCGCTCACACCTTCCATCACACCTTTATTAGATAGAGACGCATTGTAAGAGGAATCGCGAGCGGCCGCCTAGCCGATTCACTGCGACCAGTATGATCCTTAGTTTGTCTTCGGGTTCCAGGATTCAACGCACTAAATAAAATCGTCAAAAAGCTCGATCGATATCGGATTCGGAAAAATTTTCACTTTCACTCACCGATAATCGCAAGATGGCAACTTGCGCTTCAACGGATTCCGCGACGTATTCAGCGTTCCTTTAGCCTAAAATGACACTGGAATTGTTGTCGTTTGACCAAGAATCGATGAAAATTGATCAATTCCCGATCCACTTTGACTTTCAAGTTGCGATTCTATGTTTTTCAGGCCATTTTAGGCCGCGATGGTCAAAATATTGAATCTCAAATCATTCATTTTCCGTTGAAAGGCAACTTGGTGTTGAATAACTCACCAGGAACTTGATTTTCCCCAAAATCAGCGCGTAAATCGCGGCCGAAATGGCGAACGCTCCAACCTGTAGCGTTGTGGAGCTCGCGCTGTAGAGCGACTGATAATCGTACAGGCTCTCGAACCTGTGCTCATCAGGGAGGAAGTGGGTCGCGGGTATGATGAACGCGAACAACGCGATTCCCACAGTCCAACTGACGCCGACCAATGCCTGCAAAGTGATCAAAATCCTGAGGTCCCTGAGGCGAATGATTGCAATCTCATGTGCAAAACTTTGCTCTTTAAACTTTGTTGATCGCGTTTTCGATACCACACACGTCTATTTGTGCTATTTTTGGGCAATTCTACCAGAGTTTTCGGCTACCGTGGCCGTTCTGAATTAATTAGAGGCCTCAAGGAATGCTCAAGCCAACAGTCAGAAAATTTTGGTCAATAGAATCGTAGTCATTTGACTGATTAGAGACACAGATGCACTCACCTGCGCCAGAATATTCGGTGAGCTGAGGTTCAGAACACTCAATGTTCCGGAGATGAAGACGATCGCTAGGGTGATGAGATCGGCCACAGCGAGGTGGCCGATCAGCCAATAGGCCTCGTTGAGCACCTGCGAGCGGCAATAATCTAAATAGTCCAATAAACGAATGTTCCTCAGTTGCAAATTACAAAAACTAAAATAAAATCGTGAGAGGAAGAAGAGAGATGAGAGAATGTTGGTCATTCCAAGCGCTACACGAAGAGGCATGATTTTCGTCGATTTTCGTGAAGCGAGCCGAGCAGAACCGAGCGTCTTGATTGAGGCCCTGAAATTAGACTCCGTGAGATTGCTCAAAACGTGATCGAATGGTTGAATTCAAGACTAAACTCACTTTCACTCACGGATAATCGGAGAACGGCAATGTTTGCTTCAACGGCAAATCCGACAAATTCTGCGCTCCTTTAGCCTAAAATGATAACGAATTAGTTGTCGTTTGGCCAAGAATCGATGAAAATTGATCAAATCCCGATCCACTTTGACTTTCAAGTCGCGATTTTATCTTGGGTGCCATTTTAAGCCGCGAGGGTCAAAATCATGAACCTCAAATCACTCACTTTCTGATGAAAACTGCGCTCAGCGATGATCGACGCCCGTTGGCGGGTATTTGGAACAATTACTGAAATTAAAAGCCGACGAAATTGGGCAAAAACGAGCGCAAATAGCACGGACAGAGCTACAACGCTAAAAGTTGACAGAAAATGGAACGCGATCAGGAGCTCGAAGCTCAAAGCTGTCACGCTCAAGCCAGAGGATCTCAACGCCTCAAGAGATCCTCTTCCTCCGACTATAAATACTATTCCGCAAACCAAACGCAATCGCGGCTTCATTTCGCCCGTTTCCATGGCACCAAAAATGAGCCGTGCCCTCTTTTTGGCTCAAAGCGCATGGCATAATCGTTCCTAGCGCAAATTGTCGTCTTTCCTGCTGCGAATGATAACTGCGCGCGTGTGTCTCTTCTCTCTCGCCTCATCGTCTTCAACCAAATGGATCGATTAACTTGGATTGCCCTAGTGTCAAACTACAAAAACTGTAAGTGATTATGTTATGATTATGACTGAACTAGAACTCAAAGAGGTCACAGTTAACGATTGAGCGGATTTTTTAGTTTTCTACGACCTTGGACCGTCAGCAGTAGCAAGCGCGATAGAAGGACACCCATTTTGAACGGTACCTCTTTGCACCAGTACACAGAAACGCATTCTTTGATGCTTGTAGACAGTCGCCCTCCTTTACGATTCTCTCCGATTACCGCGAATGACAAGAAAGAGGTCAAAAAAAGGGTCAAAGAGCCGAGCCACAATCCGCTCTATTTACGACAATCCCATCGAGCCGCTTAGTTTTATTGCTGATCAGCTGCTTCCCCCAATGTCCGTTTGACGACATAAATTAATTTTGAATAGCTGCATTGGAGCGGAACGTCGTTATCTACAACAAGACAGAGAGTAAATGACGCAGAAAATGGTCAACGTGGGCGCCTAAGAAATTCCACGATTACACGACCGGCGGCTTCAATGAAGACTCGACCGCGATGTTGACCGCGAGATCGAAATGCTCGAGCAGTGAAACAGTTAACCACGAAACAGTGAAAAATCAGAATCAAAATTTATCAGAAACATTTTTACAACAATCAAAAGTACGCGTTCTTGGCTTCTGCAGCAGCACTGTAGAAGGCTTTCTTAGCTTTCTGCCATTCTTCTTCCGTTTCGTGGCTCATTGTCAGCTCAGAGTGAGCTTTCCGCAAATGCGTTTGCATATGTTCGACATATCGGTATCGTTTGCTGCATTCACGAACCGGACAAGGAATCTGCAGTTTCAAGTGAGCTGCTACATGTCCCATCTGGCCTGTCCAAGTAGCTGCCTTCGCTCCACATTTCTTGCAGATTTCGTTCTTCAGTCTTCGTCCTTTGCCAACGTTCTGCTTCGGGAAGAATTCTCGCTCGAACATCTTTGCTACCGTCATGAGTTTCACTTGACCGCTTCGAATGTGCTTCTCCTGGGCTTCTGAGAGTTGTTCATACTTGATTTTGTGACGGTGTGGAATATGTTTGTATTTGAGGTCCCATGGGTCTAGTTGCTCATTACATCCTTCGAATGGACAGCTGACTTTAAACTTCTTGTGCATAATGATGTGCCCCAAACGACTGCGCCGACCTCCGCGAATATTCTTCTCGCAACGCGCGCATTTCCACCAGGCGTTCAGCAACGAACTCAATGTTGCCTGCAAACAGAAAACTATAGCTTGATATAATTTACAATGCGCTTACATTTTCATGCTCAAGATTGCCATCATCCATTTCCACATCAACATCATCTTCAGCGCCCTCCGATCCCAAGAAAATGACGTCTTCGTCTTCTTCGCCAGCAGAAGTTTCTTCGCTGCTCTCCGATGGCTCCCTCTCCCGCAGAACTGGCATTTGTGTGATCAGTAGCCTCAATGTCCCAGTTTCGGTCTCCAGTTTTCGATTCTCGGTCAGCAACTGAAATTCAAAATTTCTTACAATGTCACCACCAATTAAACAATTTACCTTTTCAACCTTTGCCTTCAGCAATGCATTCTCCTGCAAGACAGCGCGCATGCTCGCCTCGGTCACCATTCTGTGCCTGGAAGAAGCAACAGCATGAAAGTTGAGAAATACAAAACGCGCGAGCATGAAAAGTGAGCATCAATGTGAGCCGCGAACAATATCAGCGTCACCACAAATCAAAGCCTCTCCCGCGTTAATGGTTCCACCACGATTTACTCCCCAAACCGTTTGCGCGGGAATAATATTGTCTTCAAACGGAGTGCAACTGCGATCGACTCTCTCGATCGACTCTTGTCAGTGCCGACGTTCACATCGCCTCACAAGCACCACCAAGAAGCAAAGGCATAATAGTTGTTCAAACTATGCGCAATTCCACGCGAACATGAATGGGCATCAATACTGGGCATTGGCTACAAGTGAATGAAAATCGGCGAACGGGACCCAAACCATTCGCGCGCTAATCGCTTATTTAAGTAAGCGCGCAACTTGTGCGCGCTGAAAATGGTTGAACTCGTGGTGGAATCACGAAATTGACGAGGTCGGCCGATAAGACAAACACACTAGCTGGTGTTGTCACCGCAAATCGAGCCTCTCCCGCGTAAACGTTTCCGCCACGATTTGCTCACGAATAAAAACTACAAAGAATGAGCGCTGATTGATGGTCGCCTTACAACTGAATGTCGCGTTGTCGCAAAAGGATGAATATTTCCATATCAACACAGAATTGTATAGCCTTCTGGCCGAGAATCAAAGTCCGAGCCTTTTTCGATATTGCAAAAGTTGGTTACGCAAATGTCGTACAACCGCATCAGCAGCACCATGAGCAGTAATATTGTCTCCCGCCGCAATATACCTCACGATCTCGACCCTCGTCTTACTGTGTTTGGCGTGTAAGCGCTCGTTTGCCGATGACGCCCAGGTTGTGGAACACAAAACGAATGAATGCGCTACAACGACTCTAATAAACTGATCACAACAACTGATTAAAAGAAGCTCCGGTCGGTCGGGGAATATTCCCGACAGCGTCCTGACCAACTCACGGTGTGTGATGCGCATTGTTTGCGCGAGTCACGATTTCCACTCGCGACGACAGCGCGGTAGCTTGATTTTGCCTCCGCTGCCGTCCTGAACGTCGGCGTTACCGTACCAAAAACGTTACCGTACCGTAAAAAAAGTCTCCCGTCACGTGGAGCCCCGCAAGCAACTCCGCCACCACCAAAGAGCGCGAAAAACAGATTCGCCACCACAGCGGAGCCCCACAAGCAACGCCACTCCATCAAATGCTCCAGCCCTCAAACTGAACGGTACCGATACGGTGTATCCAATTGAGACAATTATGGTCTACGTACCATCGTACTTCACTCAACCACGCGATCTGTTCGCAAACTGCCAAAATCAAGACTAAACAATGGACCTCTCTGTCTTCGTACTGTATATACCTGTTTCCAGGTTGGGCGAAAGAGCGCGTTTTCTTTGGATTTAAAGTCACGACGCCGCGAATCAGGCGCCGGCGACGAGTGGGGAGCTGATCGAGGCCGGCGCGCCGCCGCCGAAGGAGGACACCGACTCGGAGGACGACACGCTGCACGGCGTGGGGACGAAGATGCCGAGCTACGATCTGGATCCGTCGAGGAAATCAAAGTCGAGAAATATGGATTGAGCGAGCGAGAGGATTGTGATTGACGAATACAAGTTTTCTGTGCGGATTTGAAGGCGTTTGCGTTGGGTTTCTGGGTGCATTTGGCTTGATATGGATGTAATGAGGTAGGGAAATGAGAATTCTGGCTAGTTTGCGTTCAGAAAAGTAGGTTTGGTCATGATTTGATTGTGTTTTCACCGGAATATGAGGATTCTTGCGTTCAGCCATGAGATTTCCATGAATTTGGGTTTTTTGGAGCTGTTTAGATTGTGAAATTGATAGATTTTTGATTAAAAATTGAATTTGAGCTCGAATTATGGTTTCGGAGCAAATATCGTGTGGATTTCAATCGGGATTGAGTTGGAAAAGCACATTTCGCGTTAAATTTGCTTTGTAATTGTGTATTGAAGGTAGCCCGTTCCACCTTCAGCTTCAACGCTTGGCTTCAAAAATGGGCGTCTTCTCCACTCTCAGCTCGATCATTTTCTTGTCAACGATGACTTATCGCGAGAACGAGCTTTTCGAAGAGTGCATCGCCCCTTGGCGACATCTGTCAGCTGCAAGTGTTGCAAAAGGGGTTGAATTGAATGAATCCAAAGCTCAAATCACTCACTTTTTGATGAAAACGGCACAAAACGATGATCGACACCCATTGGCCTCTATCTGGAGACCTTTCTGAACTGAAATTTGGACTAAGTTGGCCAAAACGAGCACAAAAATGCGAAATCTCACAGCGGCGATGGGGATTTATAGGGCTCTTCGAACGAGTGGAACACGTTTATCCGCGCCAAGTCGATGACTCATCGCCAAAACCAGATTTTTGAATTGAGTCGCCGCACTAGTCGCCCCATTGCCCCATCTGTTGCAAAACGTTTGCAAATGAATGCAAATGAGGGTGAAGACTCCGGCGTTCTCACCGTCGCTTTCGTCTTCTTCTCGCGATACGTCCCTGTGGTGCACATGGTCTCGTATATGATCCTCAACAAGTAATCCCAGAGTTTCACAATCGTTTAAAATCGATGTTGCCACTGTTTAGAACGCTGAGGGAGCGGATGCGAACTCTGCTGAGACTGAAGAGCACGAAAGCCGTTGGTAATGCTGTGGCTATGAATAACTTTGTTGGATGAAGGCCATAAATTGCTTTATAAATAAACTGTTTCCCAATTTCTTTGGAATTTCGACTTGTTCGTTCGCTCATTTCTGACCGGAATGAATCCGATGGTAAAGTTGGAATTTTTGTATATGACCTGAATAAAGCCTACATTTATCTCCAAAGGCATCAAAATTTCACCACAGGAACGTATCGCGAGAAGAAGACAAAAGCCACGGTGAGAACGCCGGAGTCTTCACCCTCAGGTCGGAAGAAGACGAGCGTCTCGGCGACGACTGACCAGAGGAATGGAAGCATTGCTTGCGCGGAGATCACAATCTCCTGCGTTGAGACCGAGTCCTTCTGAAAAACACAAAATACAGGTTGCCCTTGACTGATCCACTTTACCAGGAACTTGATTTTCCCCAAAATCAGCGCGTAAATCGCGGCCGAAATGGCAAAAGCTCGAGCCTGTAGCGTTGTGGAGCTCGCGCTGTAGAGCGACTGATAAGCTACAGGCTCTCGAACCTGTGCTCATCAGGGAGGACGTGGGTCGCGGGCAGGGTGGACATGATGAACGCGAGCCGAGCAGAACTGAGGTCCTGAAATTAGACTCCGTGAGATTTGACAACAACATTGCTCAAAACTTAAGACTGAACTAGAACTCAAAGAGGTCACAGTTAACGATTGAGCGGATTTTTTTTCTTTTCTACAACCTTGGACCGTCAGCAGTAGCAAGCGCGATAGAAGGACACCCATATTGTGTTCTCAACCTGCTCCCCTCATTTTCACACCTCTGTTTTGCCAGGGCGCAGCTGAAACCGAATTACTCAATAGGGCGACCACATTCTAGGTTTACATGACATAAGAGTGAAGAGTGGGGAGGACGAGAGCTCGTCGTCCGCCGCAGACGGGCGACGAGGTCAGGTTTTATGAGACAGAAGAGAGACGCGGCGCCACAAGCTTTGCATTGGAGCGGAACGTCGTTAACTACAACAAGACAGAGAGTAAATGACGCGAAAATGGTCGAAGTGGGCACGTGAATGCGCCTAAGAAATTCCACGATTACACGACCGGCGGCTTCAATGAAGACTCGACCACGATGTCCACCGCGAGATCGAAATGCTCGAGCAGTGAAACAGTTACGAAACAGTGAAAAATCAGAATCAAAATTTATCAGAAACATTTTTAAAACAATCAAAAGTACGCGTTTTTGGCTTCTGCAACAGCACTACGGTAGGCTTTCTTAGCTTTCTTCCAATCTTCCTCCGTTTCGTGGCTCGTTGTCAGCTCAGAGTGAGCTTTCCGCAAATGCGTTTGCATATGTTTGACATGTCGGTATCGTTTGCTGCATTCACGAACCGGACAAGCAATCTGCAGTTTCAAGTGAGCCGCTACATGTCCCATCTGGCCTTGCCAAGTATTTGTCTTCGCTCCACATTTCTTGCAGATTTCGTTCTTCGGACGGACGACTTCGCCAACATTCTGCTTCGGGAAGAATTCTCTCTCGAACATCTTGGCTTCTGTCGTGAATTTCACTTGAGCGCTTCGAATGTACTTCTCTTGGGCTTCTGAGAGTTGTTCATGTTTGATTTTGTGACGGCGTGGAATATGCTCGTATTTGAGGCCCCATGGGTTTAGTTGCTCATTACATCCATCGAATAGACAGCTGATTTTAAACTCCTTGTGCATAATGATGTGCCTCAAACGATCGCGCCGACCTCCGCGAATATTCTTCTCGCAACGCGCGCATTTCCACGAGACGTTCAGCAACCAAATAGAGTCATCGGATCTGGCCGTGTCATCCTCATCATTCTCTGTTAAACTCAATGTTGCCTGCAAACAGAAAACTCGAGCTTGATATAATTTACAATGCGCTTACATTTTCACGCTCAAAATTGCCATCATCCATTTCCACATCAATATCATCTTCAGCGCCGTCCGAGTCCAAGAAAGTGACGTCTTCGTCTTCTTCGCCAGCAGACGTTTCTTCGCTGCTCTCCGATGGCTCCCTCTCCCGCAGAACTCGCATTTGCCCGATCAGGAGCCTCAATGTCCCAGTTTCGGTCTTGAGTTTTCGATTCTCGGTCAGCAACTGAAATTCCGGTATCTCCTTCGGTGGTCAACCAATCAAACAATATACCTTGTCGACCGTTCTCTTCAATGTTGCATTCTCCTGCAAGACAGCGCGCATGCTCGCCTTGGTCGTCACCATTCTGTTGTGCCTGGAAGAAGCAGCAGCATGAAAGTTGAGAAATACAAAACGCGCGAACATGAAAAGTGAGCATCAACGTGAGTCGCGAACAATATCAGCGTCACCACAAATCGAAAATGGTTCCACCACGATTTACTTCCCAAACCGTTTGCGCGGGAAGAATATTGTCTTCAAACAGAGATGCAACTGCGATCGACTCTCATGTCAGTGCCGACGTTCACATCGCCTCACAAGCACCACCAAGAAGCAAAGGCATAATAGTTGTTCAAATCTATGCGC
The DNA here is from genome assembly GCA_007213375.1 of Steinernema feltiae. NCBI lineage: Eukaryota > Metazoa > Nematoda > Chromadorea > Rhabditida > Steinernematidae > Steinernema > Steinernema feltiae. Next base: position 20,513 of record MQUG01000074.1, read on the forward strand.
AATTCCACGCGAACATGAATGAGTGGGCATCAATCCTGGGCATTGGCCACAAGCGAATGAAAATCGGCGAACGGCGCGCTAACCGCGACTACCACATTGATTGACCTAGCGCAACTTGTGCGCACTGGAAGTGATCTAAATGCGGATGGGATCGGATTGATACAGGATTGATACGGCAGCTGCGCGTCAAAACTTGTCAAAACTCAAACGTCGAAATCAAAAAACAAAACGGCCAACGAGATCGACAAGACACACACAAAGCACACATATATATTGGAAAGAGGTTCCTTTTGGTTCAATTTCGCCTCTGAGAATGCAACACGGGCAACCTAATGAAACGGAAAAGCCATCAATTTACTGTAACAAACACCTTCTCGTCATTCAAAATAGTAATCGTATAACAAAGCGAAATCACCCAATTTCAATCCGTATCGAATGTGGCAATAGGCGAATATGAGAACATAAAAGAGCGCAATTGTTGTCGCTGCGATTGCACATCGCCAGATCGTGCGTCCATTATCGGGTAATGTGACCACCGAGATGCTGCGTTTGTTTCCGCTTCCATCGATCGATTCTGCTCCGTTCTTTGGCTTCAGATTGTCGTCCAGACCCAACTGGGCGCGGAGCACCGCAAGATCGCTGCCACGAACGGAAACGCGTGTTTGATTATCGACTCGAGTGATCTGAAATTCACAATTGGGTTTATCGCTTTCTGTACAGTTCACTGACCTCATAGCGATCCTTGTAGACGAGTCCAAGGGCAGTCATCTTGTCCCATGTCCACTCGATAAACAAATCAAGATTTACAAGAAAATAAAATCCAATGCAGAAAGGGACAACGAAGCGAAGTACTGAGAGGCTGAAATTGAGAATTTGAAGCGATAAATCAGAAATTATAGACCTACAAATACGAATCAATGACATCAAAGAGATCGTTGTGTTCGGCAGCAGCACCGCTCTCCGCGTCGCAGTGGCAACCGCTCTCATCCGACATGCCGACTTCCCGTTGCTGGGCGTTCGAGTGAAATGAAAGTTTTGCGAGACAGTCTCATTGTCAGACGTCTGAAGCTTGCGGAATCTGATTTTGTCTCGAAATTCGACGTCATCGAACCTAATCAGCGGGCCGCGAAATGACGCGATTCAACTGCTCGATGTGCACGGACTTGCTCGACGCTTCCAAGCCGATTGCTTCTCTGGTCTGTGGCCACGTCTACCACGAGGAATGCGTCAATCGTTCGCTCCTCGGCAGCCCGAGTTGTCCCTCTTGAACCCAGCCGACGTCCGCACGCTTCATTTCACAGTAGAGGCGAAGGAGCCGACAGCGGGGTCGAGTAGCGATGACGGCGATGAAGACGATGAGCCGGAAAATGATGAAAACGACGACGACGGCGCTGATGAGAGCGAGGCAGATGATGTAGACCTCGAGTCGCACGAGAAAAGCATCACAACAATGATGATGTTCGGTGGATTCGGCTTTAAAAACATGCTATTATTGTTGATCTGGGTAAGGAATAACGTCGGAATTGACCGTTTAGACGAAGTCAAACGTGAATCAAGGACGATAAGCCCCCAAAGATGGTGCCATAAGACCAGAAAGACAATAAAGCCGCGAGGAGCAAAATCAAATTCGCATTTTCAAGATTTTATTAGCTCAAACCGCATTATTTAGCTCCGCCGTTTTCCACCTAAAGCACCGGGTAATTGGCGTAGGTGGCGATGGCGCAAAAGTTTTCACCGCGAGGAATTTTCAGGAATCCGCGCTCGCCCCACTTCTCGCCGTGGCTGTTCTTGATCAACCAGAACTTTTGGCCATTCGCCTCCTCTCCGTAGCCGACCGCCAGCATTGCGTGGTTCGTTGTGCGCCGATCGCAGTTGTAATCTCGGAAGATTCCGCCCGTGTAGCCGCTGAACTTTGAATTGACGTTCATCCCTAAAGCAAATTTCAAGATTCTGAACTGCTATGAGGCTACGACGTACCAATGGCCACAGGACCGAGCTGATCGATCGCACGAGCGATTTCCGTTTCGTCCGCTGGCAGAACGCAATGTCCCTTGATCTTGATTCTGTTGAGACGGTGACGGGGATCGTGGCATTGGTGCTTGCTCGCGGTATAGCGCTCGTAGTCGCGTTCCTTCACGACACCCACGGATTCGGCGTATCTGAAGAGGAGGATTGGATTAGAAAACAAGTGCAGAGACTGTACGCGGCACAACTTACTCATAGACCCTCATACGGTAGCCACTGTTGCACGTATTCGCTGCGCCGCAGTCGAGCACCTCCTGTTCGGACAAATCGATTGCTCCGGTGCGGTTCTGGATCGAGAGATGCGCGTCGATGGCGCCGAGCACTGAGAAGATGTAGCAACTGCCACAGTGACCCTGATTCTTGATGTGAGTGGTGTGGCGCCGCCAGTCTCTAGCGGTGGACAGAGGTCGATTGCGGTCGAGACGGCAGTTGGCCGTGCCAGGAGCCTCTTCTGGTCGTTGTTCGGTTGAAAATAGCTGAAAATCAGCGTTTTTGGGTTCGCAGTAATAGCCAATACATTCATGAACTCCTCAGAGGTCAGATCGCTGAATACGGTAGCTCCGAACGTGGTCTCGCCTTTGTGTTCCTCGTTCAGGCGCTCGAATCTCTTCATATTCTCACGAAAGATCCAGAAACGCTTCGATTCCTCTTCAGGCGAGTCGTAGACCTTCTCGTGCTCCTCGACGTAGCTATTCCATTCAGAAATGTCCTATAATGGGTTACGGTAACATTGAAAATCCTTGCCCAATACTTCTTCCGGAGCGTCGTAGCTGAGGGGAAGAGCGGCGACGGTTGTGGAGACCACAAGGAGACAGAAGACCTTGGCGAACATGGCTCATAATGGCTAGGATTGCACGGCAGAGGCTTATATTCAGCCAAAACAGTGCCCACGTGTCGCTCGCACCTGTTAGAATGGGTCGTTATGGTAATTTTATGGCTTTTGAGAGCTTCCGAGCGAAAGGGTTTGTTTGAATTGCATGGAAATCAGCTCGCCAACGCATTAGACACGTTATTTCGGACAAGATACCGAGATTTGTCTCACAATAGCAGCGGCGCAGAGTGTGCGCTGGATTGTGTTTGTGCAACTTGATGGAAACACAGAATTTGCTTGACCACGGCAATTTCCGGCATGCAGTGCAAATTCCAAGCCATAGTCGACCGGAAAATCATAAATCTTGATCGTTTCTCGGCCAAACGGTCATTAAAGGTGTGCGAAACCAATTCGAGGTCGCGAAGAACGCCTATTTGATTAGAATACAACTTGAACCAAGCAGAAACAGCGAATGTCGACAATTTTCGGCAATTCGAGGTCGACGAACACACTAGAACGCCAGAATCGCACCACCAAAATTCTTTAGAAAATTTGCAAAAATTGGTTTTTGAATGTTGGAGTTTCAAAAAAACTCAATTTTGGACTCTCACACGCATGCTCTCACGCTGACCTTTGTCACCTTTAGATGCCCGTTCTCAGATTCTGACGTTTGGAGTGTTGCATGAAGAGTTATTCGGTCACGCACCACAAAAGCGCTTATGATCAAAATTCCTCGTTCAAGCCAATGCGCGTGAGTTTCTGGGTTTAATCTTTGCTTTGTTATTCGTTTGCTCAACTTCAAAATTTGAAATTTGAGTTTGAATCTTTCGTCTAGACTACAAAGAGGTGGACCTACAGTTCACAGCTTATTTGAGACAGACTAGCGGTAAACACCGGTTTGTGGTTGTGAAGGATACAAAACTGAAGATAAAAGTGGGTGGAAATGGGACATTCTGGTTGTTCCAAGGCTTCTAGGATCACGAGGCAGAAGCCACTTTGTCGTTTCAGTTAAACTTGAATTCAAAAATGCAAAGTTCGGTGTTTGTACGGACTTCCGTCATCTCAAAATCGTAGTTTTCTGTTTTCCGAGGCAATAAGATGGAAATCCGAGGTTACCAAGTTCTTTAACATCTCATTTCACGTCCTCTTGCCAAGTTTGGCTTGAATTGGATGCTTCATGACTGAGAACAGATCAGGTCCCTTGCAGATCTCTTTAAAGTCATTCCAAACGCTCGGATTGCGGCAACGAACGGCGAACGCAATCCGGCAGAATTTCCTAAACTTCAGATTTTATCATAAACTTGTTTTTCAGCCGAAATTCGAGAACTGGAGATTGGAGAAGTCTGTTTACATTCGACATCATGAATGGACGCTTGAGTAGGTTCGAGCCTCTTGCACTGAGCCAGTATTTGCCTAAAGGACAGGAAGACTATCAAATTGTCAAAATCCTCATTTCGTTGTGGCTAAACTTCCTGAAATTCAAATTTTCAACAAATTTCCAATCCAATTTCCGTTGTATCACCATTCTAGGGCGTGTTTCTAGACCAAAAAGTGCATTTTCGCTCGTTTTGTTGCTTCAAAGTGAGCAAAGACCAAGAATGCGGTCACAATTTGTATCAAAACGACCACAATTGCGTTCTGTTTTCATTGCGTTTGGCGCCAAACACCACAAGAACAACTTTTTAGGTCCTTTCTTTTCCGCTTCCCACGGATTAGTCATCGATTCGATCGGTGACGGTGAACTCCAAGATTGTACGAAGGAGTACGTGGAAAAGGTAGCAAATGCACGAGTGACTGAGGTGCTGTAGGGCAGCTTTTATACGTTTTTACCTCTTTGGGAATTGGTGTGCGTGTGGTGCATTGGAAGTTGGTTATGTTTTGCACGCGAGAGGTCACAGGTTCGGTCCCCGTAGGGTACTGTTATTTTTTAGTTTTTGGTTTATTTTGTGTTTTATAGTTTTGTTAGCTTATTATGTTGAAAATCCATCAAAAAGACTACAAAGCAACAGAAAATAAAAATCGCAAGTAACTAAAAGGATTCGAACCGTCGACCTTCCGGGTGAAAGACACTTTGTTTATCCACTGCGCTATGCGGGCACAACTTTCAAGTTAAGCTTTAACGTATAGATACCCGTCTCAGACAGCCAAAATTTCTAATAAGACGCCTATTTTCCGCTCACTCGGCTTAATGAAAACTTGTTATGCGTGATTCTCCATCTCAATTGCCACAAATTCCCGCTATCATCGTCACAGTGCGCGGGAAACTTGTTTCCGGATTGCTGCGTGTGAATGCCGGTTTTCAAAAATGCATTTCACGTTCTACATCGTTCTATCGCAGATTTAGATGCCAATTATGGCTCTGTTCTACGCTATCCTCCTCATTATTCTTGATTTTATTGGTCTTTTTGGAAATGTCAGCTTCGTTCTCCTCACGCTACTGTTCCGGCAGTTTAGAAAGAGCATGTGTGGTAAGTATGAGCTTTACTAGTCAAAAAACGAGCAGAAACTAGTATATATACGTGCTATAATTTCATTGAAATAGGTGCTTCCGTGGCCTAAAGGACAAGGCGCCGGACTCCTAATCCGGAGATTGCGGGTTCGAGTCCCGCCGGGAGCTTTCAATTTTTTGTTATTGATTTTTTGGGTAAAACAACGCATTTTTTGTTCTGAGCATCATGAGAGGACAATTTTAAGCTTAAGTTAAGCCAGCTGACTCCGTGCGCTTTTCAGCAATCCTCATGGGAACGGTCTCGTTCTGCGACTCGATGATGGAGATCTACACGATCGTCATCTCGATCGTCTCGCTCTCCGGCGGCACTTTCCTCCAACACTCCTGCTTCTACATCCTCTCGCTCCCGATCTTCCTCAACTGCGTGCAGACCGCGCTGATGCTCTGCATCTCCATCGACCGCCTCGTCGCCATCGCGCTCCCCACCGCCTACCAGAACATGCACACCGCGCTCTTCTTCCTCCTCAGCTTCGTGCCGGGAGCCGCGTTTGGCGGCATTGTGGTCATCACGGGGATACTGTATCAGGAGCCGAACGAGACAATTCCCTATTGCAACGTTCCGATATCGATGAATCCGGTCACCTACGAGCTTTGGAACAAGATTTCGCTCGCGTTGAACTTCATTATGGTCTCCATCTACTATGTCGCGTGCTTTCTGCTCTGGCGCAAAGGTTGGATTACTGTAGTTTTGCATCTAAAAACGCCTCTTTAGCCAGGGGAACGACTTCCGAGTACATCAAGACGCAGGTTACGGTAATGAAGACGATAATCTGCATTGTCGCGTTCTACATCGTCACCTGGGTGCTCCCTGATATTCTCGGTCTCGTCAAGACCAGTGCCAACCTACAATGGGAGATTCTGGACTATGCGCCGGTGAGTTTTAGAAGATTAACGTGGTTAACTAGAAGATTTCAGAGCTTCTTTGCGCATCTCTGCTTCACGGGCAATTTCTACATTTACATTTGGAGGAGTCGGTCCTACAGGGATGCTTTCAGGAAGCTTTGCATGTGCGATATCAACGAAAGGACCGTTTCTATTGTGATAAGCAGAGTTGAATCGTCGAGTAGGAGAGCTACAACCACTGCGTATTAATTTTTGTTGTAAATAAAGGTGATTTTGTGAGTTTGGAATGTTGCAATCTGATACAGTATCTCTGATAACCACAACGCGGCTCCCGGCACGAAGCTGGAGGAAGAAGAGCGCGGTGTGCATGTTCTGGTAGGCGGTGGGGAGCGCGATGGCGACGAGGCGGTCGATGGAGATGCAGAGCATCAGCGCGGTCTGCACGCAGTTGAGGAAGATCGGGAGCGAGAGGATGTAGAAGCATGAGTGTTGGAGGAAAGTTCCGCCGGAGAGCGAGACGATCGAGATGACGATCGTGTAGATCTCCATCATCGAGTCGCAGAACGAGACTGAAGCTGAAAAGCGCAGAGAGTGCGTTGATCCCGGAAAACATCGAAAATCGTTTCTAATACTGGAAAACTAGTTTAACGCACAGTTCCAGCTGTCTGTATGAAAGTTCTGTCTGACAATGCACTTTAAGCACAAAGACTCGTCGAGAATCATTTAAAATGAGTCCACAGGTCGTCTGTCTGTCTGTCTGAAACATACGCTCACTTTCGTCTCTACCCTCTAACGGATGACTAGCTGCGTTTCACGCGGAATCAAAGATTACTCGTTTTACGCGCCTAATCACTCATTTTCTACGTCAAAAACACTTTTGTCCCAGCGCTCTCAAGCAAGAAACATCAAAAACATTCTCACGCGTGTTTTCCCGCGATCAGGAACTTTTCCCCGACCTCGCGCGCAACTCATTATGTCATGTCCGTCGTCACTACAATCTACGCTTACTTTGCCTTGTTCATCATTTTCTTTGGAATTTTTGGCAATTTGGCTCTGATTACGGTAATCTGCAGCAACAAACCGTTTCGTTCCAACCGATGCTGTAAGACCTTGAAACCTTATTTTGCCCTAAAATGCACCAAATTTCAGCTATTCTCCTCTCCCTGATCGCTATGTGCGACTTGGTCACCGAACTCTCGACAATTCGCAATTTACTTTATTCTCTACTCGAAATTCCAACATTCCAACACTCGTGCTTCTTCTTCATGATCCCCGCCGACTTCTCACTATGCGTACAGACGTTCTTGATGCTCTCGCTGGCCGTCGATCGTCTCTCCGCTGTACTCTTCCCAATTTGGTACAAAATGGTCTCGTCGACCATCTACTTTACCGTATTCTGCCTTCCGCCGGTCGCTTTCGGTCTTCTGGTCGTCGTTCTCGCTTATTTCCTCCTTGAAGCCGATCATCTCCTGACGATATGCAACGTTCCACTCTCGCTTTCCACGTCTGTTTTCGCTCTCTGGAATCGAGGTTCCCTGACTGCTGTCGGCCTCACTATCGCAGTGTACATTGCCACTGGGGTTACGGTGCTCCTGAAGACCCGGAGGAAGCGCGTTCCGCTACAAATCGACCTGGAAATAATGAAAACGATTACTTTGATTGTGATTTTCTACATTTTCACTTGCCTCTTCGCTCAGCTGACGAATTTCGTCGTTTATCTCCTCTTCAACGAGAGCGCCATAGGGCGCACGTACAGTATGCTCGTTGGCATTACAGCGCAGTTGGGTTACGGCGGAAACTTCTACATTTACGTTTCGAGGAATCGAACTTATCGACAAGCGTTCAAAAAACTAATTTCGCGTCGTAAACGGTCGATTGACCAGGTTATGACTCTTTCTTAGCTCCTCAATAAATAACAGTACACATGAAATATAGTCAAACTCACCGGTTCACACGATTCAGAAAAGATTAATAAACTGTCGGTGAACAATCTCGCTACCCGATTAACGGATGGCGTAATCTTATCAATCTTATCAGTTGTTTATCAACGATGGATCTCAAAGACAACAATTATTTATCCACTGACAATACAAGAGAAGAACGTCGCATATCCAGAGAAACTAACAGAAACCAATCCAAAACACAGCAGCGAAGAGCCAAGAAGCAGCCTGAGTTTTGTCTGCCTTCTTTCTGCCGCCGGATCCCTCACCAAAGGTTTTACTAGCCGGAGTTGTGGTTGGGGCATTATGGTGGAGGATGGAAATCCCGTCGCGAATAGAATGGGATCCGCCGGCTCCACTTGGACGTCGTGAAAGAGATATTTGCTTCCTTGAGCGAACATGCACGGTTTGCTGGAAACGAAACCTTAGAACAATTATGGGAACAAAAACTCACTCCATTCCCGGTTTCAGCATGTAGTAGGAAAATAGATCGTGATTGGGAAGAATCAACGAGCCCTCGTCATACCGAACATAGGTTTCATCGGGATTGTTGGATTGTCCATTGAGCTTCTCCGACCGAGTAGTCCTGATTCCTTTGACCAAAGCGACGATCCACTCGTCATCGTCGTCAGGATCACTGGGGGTAGGTGCAGATTCGTTCAACACGCGGTTATGACAGATGGGCGGCTTGTATGCGATGTCAACAACGGGAAATTTCATGCCGACCTAAAAATCAATTATCAGTTTATCAGTTTAAAATCAGTTTATCGGTGACGACTTACGCAAAGATCACTTGAATTTCCCACGAAATCATAAAATTCATCAAAAACCGAAATGTTCGTATAGCCGCCTTGATGACGTAAGAGATCGTCGTACACAAACGAACTAAAATCCTTGTTATCAGGGTGTTTGGTTTCAAACTGGGTGCTCATCCATCCTGAAGGATGTGAATCGACCGGTTTCGTTAAATCTACGGTCCTGAAATTAATAATACACAACTAATAATTTTATTGCTATAAATGCTATAAACTTACGCGCTGTTTATTACGGCAATATCCGTCTCGTTGTGGTAAAAAACCAAGTCCTTCAATTTTTTGACATCAGAAGCATCGGTTTTTCCAATATTTGACGCTCCGTATTCGAGTACAATCAATTTGTGACCAAAGCCCTGATGGAGATGAACGAGTCTCGTGAGGTCTGTACAAATTAAGCGGATTTACGAGTAAACTAGCAACACCTTACCTGTAATCGTCACATTAGATATGCTCTTCACTATTCCCTTCTTAAGCATAAACTTATCATCCAATTGAATATTATGTTGGTAATCCGGAAGACGAAAGACGCGATCGTAAGCGTAACCAACGACATTCAGTCCTTTCATCTGTTCGACGGTGCATTCAGGCCGAACTACAAAAACACGGAATTGAAGACAAAAAATAGAAATTCGGAAACTCACAATCCGCCACAACGCAGCCAAACACCGCGAGCAACATGAAGACGGCCTTCATTGTCGTCTTCAGGAGCAAAAATTCTGAAATGCAGGACTCCGACTGAAGAGCTATCAAACGATCAACGCGAATTTCGAAACACGGAGACTGCAAGCGACCTCGCACGGCGGAAGCAGAGCGACCGACTGACGGCGAGTGAGTTTCGTCAATTGCGTTTGTCTGTAGCGTTAACGCCACGTCGCTCACTTCGGTTATTGCGTGTTCAAGCGCTCGATAAATAACAGTACACATTAAATATAGTCAAAGTCACCGGTTCAAACGATCCATAAGAGATTAACTGTCGGTGAACAATCTCGCTATCCGATTAACGGATGGCGCAAGTTGTTTATCAACGTTCGATCTCAAAGACAACAATTATTTATCCACTGACAATACAAGAGAAGAACGTCGCATATGCAGAAAAACTAACAGAAACCAATCCAAAGCACAGCAGCGAAGAACCAAGAAGCAGCCTGAGTTTTGTCTGCCTTCTTTCTGCCGCCCGATCCCTCACCAAAGATATTACTAGCCGGAGTTGTGATTGGGGTGATGGTGGAAGAAGGAAATCCTGTCGCGAATAGAATGGGATCGGCCGGCTCCACTTGGACGTCGTGAAAGAGATATTTGCTTCCCTGAGCGAACATGCACGGTTTGCTGGAAACGAAACCGTAGGACAATTATGGGAACAAAAACTCACTCCATTCCCGGTTTCAGCATGTAGTAGGAAAATAGATCGTGATTGGGAAGAATCAACGACCCCTCGTCATACCAAACATAGGTTTCATCGTGATCGTTGGATTGTCTATAGAGCTTCTCCGACCGAGTAGTCCGGATTCCTTTGACCAAAGCGACGATCCACTCGTCATCGTCGTCCGGATCACTGGGGGTAGGTGCAGATTCGTTCAGCACGCGGTTATGACAGATGGGCGGCTTGTAAGCGATGTCAACGACGGGAAATTTCATACCGACCTAAAAAATCAATTATCAGTTTATCAGTTTAAAATCAGTTTATAGGTGACGACTTACGCAAAGGTCCCTTGAATTTCCAACAAAATCATAATATTCATCAAAAACCGAAATGTTCGTATAGCCGCCTTGGTGATGCAAGAGATCGGCGTACACAAACGAATACGTGTTATCACGGTGTATGGTTTCCAACTGGGTACTCATCCATCCTGAAGGATGGAAATCGATTCGTTCTTTTAAAGCTACGGTCCTGAAATTAACAATGCGAAGCTAACGTATCAATACAGCTATAAACTTACGAGCTGTTTATTACGGCAATATCCGTCTCGTTGTGGTAAAAAACCAAGTCCTTCAATTTTTTGACATCAGAAGCATCGGTTTTTCCAATTTTTGACGCTCCGTATTCGAGTACAATCAATTTGTGACCAAAGCCCTGATGGAGATGAACGAGTCTCGTGAGGTCTGAACAAATTATGATGAATTCCGAGTAAACTAACAGCACCTTACCTGTACGCACCACATTAGATATCTTTACTATTTGCTCCTTTAACATAAACTTATCATCCAATTGAATCTTATGTTGGTAATCCGGAAGACGAAAGACGCGCTTGTAGGCGTAACCAACGACATTCAGTCCTCTCATCTGTTCGACGGTGCAATCAGGCCGAACTACAAAAACACGGAATTGAAGACAAAAGACGGACATCCAGAAACTCACAATCAGCCATAACGCAGCCAAGTACCGCGATCAACATGAAGAGGGCCTTCATTGTCATCTCCATGAGCGAAAACTCTGAAATGCAGGACTCCGACTGAAGAACAGAACGATCAACGCGAATTTGGAAACTCTGAGACTGCAAACGACCTCGCACGGCGGAAGCAGAGCGACCGACTGACGGCGAGTGAGTTTCGTCTTTGGCGTCTGTCTGGCCTGACCGAACGTGCGAACCCTCCACGTAGACCAATTTCAAAAGACGATTGCGACAACTCACCGACAATCTGTCTGAACGGGGCCTAAAAAACGGTTGCTCTCGACGCCTCGACGTCAGTCGACTTGTTGATCACCAGTGTTCAGTCGCTGATATGTTATCGTCTCCGTGGTCGTCTTCGCTCCGGCTCCGCTGCTCCACTTCCCCGATGTCTGTCACGTTGCTGTTGCTGCTGTTCGGTGGTGCCCTGAGTTCGTATACTCCAGCTTCTGATGCTCCAGGTTTGTCTTTGAGTCGCGCTCCGTTTGTTGCTTCATGCTCCGTTTGCAGACAAGATTTGCTCGCGCTTTGAAATGACCTCCAATGTGAAGGGATTCCCGTACATTGAACATCTACGGATCATCGGCTTTGTTGGGGGTCGAGTGTTCAGTTACGGTCCCAGTGAACCCCTTGATTACACCGACAAGCTGCCAGTCGACCTTGCGAAGCTGGTATTCGAAGACGTTGAACATCTAACCGGGCAAATATTGCAGTTTTGGAAAAAGAATGGTCAGGCATTTGTTTTTTCTGATTTTCATTGCATTATCTGTATGATTTTCAGATTTTGCTCCGGTTGTGCAACTTCTTCAAAAGAGAAACAATACTATGGTTGTCCTTCGTCACGGTGTGCGCAGTGTTACGCTTAATGACACGCATCTGAAGCTCGAGAAGACCAGACATTCCCCGCTCACCTACTCAACTATCAAGAGAACGTTAGTTCCCTCGTATTATTGGCACTGTGTTACTCTTTGTTTTAGGGTAGACTTGATTGAGTTCATTAAGGTTCCCGAACAGCCCAGAATTAAGATTGATGCAGACCGAATGGCCCCAGAAGAAGTTTACTCTTTCGTTTACAATGAAAGCTTGTTCATCAACAATCAGGTTGTGAAGAAAGTTGACGATGAACATCGGTTGGTGGATGCAGTTCACCCTTGTGTAAGTCGTTTTATTAATTTCGTCTAATTTACGATCAATTTCAGCCTGAAACGTCGGATCCAATTGTGGAAATTGACCTTTACAAGCGACCTCTATGCCACAAAAGGAAAGTGCCCGATAGCGAAGAAGTCGCAGTTGCCTCATATCGCGGAATTCTGTCGACAACGAAAAGATGTAGCGCTGAATTCACTTTGAACCATTCCACAAATGTTTTTATCCCCGGATTGAACGTGACCTTAGCAAATGCCGATCTCGACTGCCATTACTTGCGTTGGCCAGACCAGTTAGTTTTGTATTCGCTCGATTCGATTCTCATTCCGAATATTTAGTCACACGTGCTTGTACGCATTTGGACCTGCTGACCTATTCCAAGGCGTTCAGCTTGCTCCTTCAATGCCCGTCACCACACCGCTCCCTCCACTCCCTTACACACATCTCCCGGATTCGGAACCCGGATGCATCATCACAGATGAAGAGATAGCCGCCAAATTCAACATTTTTGAGTGGTTCGGAGACTGCTTGTTGAAACTCGACAGCCTTCCATACGGAGATTATGTTGGTTACTTTGCACGTAGCAGTAAGAATTTGCGCCTTTTACTGGATGCTCAATAATTCTCCTGAATTCTAGTGTGTTCTTCCCCAAGAAGCAGGTACACCGTCCGTCGGGCAGTTTTTGCACAATCACCGTTTGTGGACGATTATCTCGTGATGGTCACCGAATTTGATCGCTATCGCCACAAGGAAAACATAACCGAAGATCACATTGGCGCTGCATATTTCCGCATTCCTACTGTGTAAGCGCAGCGGTCCATTATGTATAGATTTATTGTCTTGATTTCAGCGATAATCCAACCAATGTCAGCTGGATATCCTACAAGCCGTTGGACGTATACGATAGCTACCAAATCAGAGACGTTGCGGGTGCCGATTTAGCGGTTTCCGATGATCTTGTGTTCGTGATGAAAAATGGATTGGTTCGAGTGCAACTGCGATTGTTTGAGTGGAATATTGCTGGCGAAGACACGTGTAGGATTCAAAACTACATTGTTCCTTCCAAGCACTTCAATTATTCTGTAAGTCATCTGTTCTTCAACCGTCGTTATAGGACTGTGTTCTAGGACCCGCAAATCGAGGCGATTCGAAACGCACGAAAACGTTACGCTTACTTGGATTTTGACCCGGAGAAGCGACCATACTCAGTGATCGGCTCCTGGGCAGTGAGATACGATGCAGCCTATGATCGTCTCCAGGTGATCAAGACGCCATACTGTTCCCCGTTTTCCTTCCCGCTGCATGGCCGCAACGTGTTCCTGGCGCCGTTGATGCCTACCACCACTACGCCAGCTCCCCGCCCGCCTGACATGCTGGCGATCCTCAAACAGCGAAATCTGCAGATTGAAGCCACCCGTCGCCACTACAAGCAGATTGCCGAGGAATACGAAAAGCAGCAGGCAGTGGTTCGTCCACATGTGATGATAGCCATCACTGTCACATTTTGCGCTGTACTCTTCGTCCCATGGTGCTTGTGGGCTCGTCGACAACGCAGGCGGATGCTGGAAGGCTACGTCAATGACGAACGTGAAGCGGCCGAAGATTGCGAATGCATTCGATTATTTGATTTTTGATTGCCGCCGCCAGAATTGTCGTTCTAACTCAATTTAATTTCTCGTTTTCCTCACCCTAAAGTAAATATTTTTCACCCGAATTATTCGAATATTCATATCGCGATGGCAGTTCTAGCTGCTCTATTGAAGCGTCGTTCTGTAGAGAAGCAACTAAGATCGTTCTGATGGAGCGTGAAGAAGAAGGCTGACAATGAGTCCACATGTCGAAGCGCACTTGAACTCGCGTTCCTTCCTGATCAGCTTCGCGGGACCAACGAGTTCCCGTTTTTGAACTGGTTACTGTTCTTGTTCAAGTCAGCGAGGGAGAGATGGTTGGGTTGACCGGCCAGGTCCGCCGCCGCCACCAAAACGCAGCCAAGCACCGCGATCAACATGAACAGGGCCTTCATTGTCATCTCCATGAGCGAAAACTCTGAAATGCAGGACTCCGACTGAAGAGCTGAACGACCAACGCGAATTTCGAAATTCCGAGACTGCAAGCGACCTCGCACGGCGGAAGCAGAGCGACCGACTGACGAAGAGTGAGTTTCGTCAATTGCGTTTATCTGTAGCGTTAACGCCACGTCGCTCACTTCGGTTATTGTTCAAGCGATTCTCCTCTCCTTGATCGCTATGTGCGACTTGGTCACCGAACTCTCGACAATTCGCAATTTACTTTATTCTCTTCTCGAAATTCCAACATTCCAACACTCGTGCTTCTTCTTCATGATCCCCGCCGACTTCTCACTATGCGTACAGACGTTCTTGATGCTCTCGCTCGCCGTCGATCGTCTCTCCGCTGTACTCTTCCCAATTTGGTACAAAATGGTCTCGTCGACCATCTACTTTACCGTATTCTGCCTTCCGCCGGTCGCTTTCGGTCTTCTGGTCGTCGTTCTCGCTTATTTCCTCCTTGAAGCCGATCATCTCCTGACGATATGCAACGTTCCACTCTCGCTTTCCACGTCTGTTTTCGCTCTCTGGAATCGAGGTTCCCTGACTGCTGTCGGCCTCACTATCGTAGTGTACATTGCCACTGGGGCTACGGTGCTCCTGAAGACCCGGAGGAAGCGCGTTCCGCTACAAATCGACCTGGAGATAATGAAAACGATTACTTTGATTGTGATTTTCTACATTTTCACTTGCCTCTTCGCTCAGCTGACGAATTTCGTTGTTTATCTCCTCTTCAACGAGAGCGCCATAGGGCGCACGTACAGTATGCTCGTTGGCATTACAGCGCAGTTGGGTTACGGCGGAAACTTCTACATTTACGTTTCGAGGAATCGAACTTATCGACAAGCGTTCAAAAAACTAATTTCGCGTCGTAAACGTTCGATTGACCAGGTTATGACTCTTTCTTAGCTCCTCAATAAATAACAGTACACATGAAATATAGTCAAACTCACCGGTTCACACGATTCAGAAAAGATTAATAAACTGTCGGTGAACAATCTCGCTACCCGATTAACGGATGGCGTAAGTTGTTTATCAACGTTCGATCTCAAAGACAACAATTATTTATCCACTGACAATACAAGGGAAGAACGTCGCATATCCAGAAAAACTAACAGAAACCAATCCAAAGCACAGCAGCGAAGAACCAAGAAGCAGCCTGAGTTTTGTCTGCCTTCTTTCTGCCGCCCGATCCCTCACCAAAGATATTACTAGCCGGAGTTGTGATTGGGGTGATGGTGGAAGATGGAAATCCCGTCGCGAATAGAATGGGATCGGCCGGCTCTACTTGGACGTCGTGAAAGAGATATTTGCTTCCCTGGGCGAACATGCACGGCTTGCTGGAAACGAAACCGTAGAACAATTATGGGAACAAAAACTCACTCCATTCCCGGTTTCAGCATGTAGTAGCAAAATAGATCGTGATTGGGAAGAATCAATGAGCCCTTGTAATACCGAACATAGGTTTCATAGTGATCGTTGGATTGTCTATAGAGTTTCTCCGATCGCGTAGTCCGAATTCCTTTGACCAAAGCGACGATCCACTCGTCATCGTCGTCAGGATCACTGGGGGTAGGTGCAGATTCGTTCAACACGCGGTTATGACAGACGGGCGGCTTGTAAGCGATGTCAACGACGGGAAATTTTATACCGACCTAAAAAATCAATTAGAATCGTTGTTTACCGGCCACGACTTACGCAAAGATCACTTGAATTCGCAACGAATTTAAAACGAGAACGAAAACCCGAGATGTTTGTATAGCCGCCGTGGTGATGCAGAAGATCGTCGTAAACAAACGACCCATTAGGGTGTTTTGTGCCAAACCGAGCCCTTGACCACCCTGATGGATATGAATCGATCCGCTCCGTTAAATCTACGGTCCTGAAATTAATAATGCAGCTAATAATTTTATTCAGCTATAAACTTACGTGCTGTTTATGACGGCAAGGCGACTGTTATTGTGGTAATAAACCAAATCGCCCAACTTCCAAGTGTCAGCAGCAGCGGTTTCTTCAATATCCGACGCTCCGAATTCGAGTACAATTAATTTATGGTTGAAGCCCTGATGGAGTTGCACGAGTCTCGTGAGATCTGTACAAATTAAACGGATTTACGAGTAAACTAGCAACACCTTACCTATACGCATCACATTAGATATGCTCTTCACTATTTGCTCCTTTAAGATAAACTTATCATCCAATTGAATCTTATGTTGGTAATCCGGAAGACGAAAGACGCGCTTGTAGGCGTAACCAACGACATTCAGTCCTTTCATTTGCTCGACGGTGCAATCAGGCCGAACTACAAAAACACGGAATTGAAGACAAAAGACGGAAATTCGGAAACTCACAATCAGCCGCAACACTGCCAAGCGCCGTGATCAACATGAAGAGGGCCTTCATTGTCATCTCCATGAGCGAAAAGTCTGAAATGCAGGACTGAAGAGCTGAACGATCAACGCGAATTTCGAAACTCCTAGACTGCAAGCGACCTCGCACGGCGGAAGCAGAGCGACCGACTGACGGCGAGTGAGTTTCGGCTTGCCAGTTGTCTGGCCTGACCGAACGTGCGAACCTTCCACGTAGACCAATTTCAAAAGACAATTGCGACAACTCAGCGACAATCTGTCTGAACGGGGCCTAAAAAGCGGTTGCTCTCGACGCCTCGACGTCAGTCGACTTGTTGATCACACAGTGTTCAGTCGCTGATATGTTATCGTCTCCGTGGTCGTCTTCGCTCCGGCTCCGCTGCTCCACTTCCCCGATGTCTGTCACGTTGCTGTTGCTGCTGTTCGGTGGTGCCCTGAGTTCGTCTACTCCAGCTCCTGATGCTCCAGGTTTGTCTTTGAGTCGCGCTCCGTTTGTTGCTTCATGCTCCGTTTGCAGACAAGATTTGCTCGCGCTATGAAATGACCTCCAATGTGAAGGGATTCCCGTACATTGAGCAACTACGGATTATTGGCTTTGTTGGGGGTCGAGTGTTCAGTTACGGTCCCACTGAACCCCATGAATACACCGACAAGCTGCCAGTGGATCTCGCCAAGCTAGTGTTCGAAGACGCCAAACACCTGCAACTCACCAAGGACATTCTGCGCATCGACGACGTTGATGGTTAGACGTTGATCTGTGTTTTCTGCTCTCATCACAGAATTTTTCAGATTTTGCTCCGGTTGTGCAACTTCTTCAAAAGAGAAATAATACGATGGTTGTCCTTAGTCTTGGTGTGCGCAGTGTTAGTTTAAACGACACGCATCTGAAGCTCGGTTTTACAGAATCCAACGAAATCTTTTACACTGATGTTGAAAGAACGTTAGTTCCCTCGTATTGTTGGCACTGTGTTACTCTTTGCTTTTAGGGTAGATTCGATGCAGTTCATTATGGTTCTCGAAAAAAACAGAAGAGATATTGATGGTGACACAATGGCCCCAGATGAAGTTCACGCATTTGTTTACAATGAAAACCTGTTTATCAATAATCAGTTCGTGAAGGAAGGTAAAGATCGATTTACGTTGGAGAATACGTCACACCCATGTGTAAGTCGTTTTTATTAATTTCGTCTAATTTTCGATCAATTTCAGCCTGAAACGTCTGATCCCATTGTGGAAATTGACCTTTACAAGCGACCTCTATGCCACAAAAGGAAAGTGCCCGATAGCGACGAAGTCGCAGTTGCCTCCTACCGCGGAATTCTATCAACAACGAAAAGATGCAGTCCAGAATTCACTCTGAACCATTCCACAAATGTTTTTATACCCGGATTGAACGTGACCTTAGCAAATGCCGATCTCGACTGCCATTACTTGCGTTGGCCAGACCAGTTAGTTTTGTATTCGCTCGATTCGATTCTCATTCCGAAAATTTAGTCACACGTGCTTGTACGCATTTGGACCTGCTGACCTATTCCAAGGCGTTCAGCTTGCTCCTTCAATGCCCGTCACCACACCGCTCCCTCCACTCCCTTACACACATCTCCCGGATTCGGAACCCGGATGCATCATCACAGATGAAGAGATAGCCGCCAAATTCAACATTTTTGAGTGGTTCGGAGACTGCTTGTTGAAACTCGACAGCCTTCCATACGGAGATTATGTTGGTTACTTTGCACGTAGCAGTAAGAATTTGCGCCTTTTACTGGATGCTCAATAATTCTCCTGAATTCTAGTGTGTTCTTCCCCAAGAAGCAGGTACACCGTCCGTCGGGCAGTTTTTGCACAATCACCGTTTGTGGACGATTATCTCGTGATGGTCACCGAATTTGATCGCTATCGCCACAAGGAAAACATAACCGAAGATCACATTGGCGCTGCATATTTCCGCATTCCTACTGTGTAAGCGCAGCGGTCCATTATGTATAGATTTATTGTCTTGATTTCAGCGATAATCCAACCAATGTCAGCTGGATATCCTACAAACCGTTGGACGTATATGATAGCTACCAAATCAGAGACGTTGCGGGTGCCGATTTAGCTGTTTCCGATGATCTTGTGTTCGTGATGAAAAATGGATTGGTTCGAGTGCAGCTGCGATTGTTTGAGTGGAATATTGCTGGCGAAGACACGTGTAGGATTCAAAACTACATTGTTCCTTCCAAGCATTTTAACTACTCTGTAAGTCATCTGTTCTTCAACCGTCGTTATAGGACTGTGTTCTAGGACCCGCAAATCGAGGCGATTCGAAACGCACGAAAACGTTACGCTTACTTGGATTTTGACCCGGAGAAGCGACCATACTCAGTGATCGGCTCCTGGGCAGTTAGATACGATGCAGCCTATGATCGTCTCCAGGTGATCAAGACGCCATACTGTTCCCCGTTTTCCTTCCCGCTGCATGGCCGCAACGTGTTCCTGGCGCCGTTGATGCCTACCACCACTACGCCAGCTCCCCGCCCGCCTGACATGCTGGCGATCCTCAAACAGCGAAATCTGCAGATTGAAGCCACCCGTCGCCACTACAAGCAGATTGCCGAGGAATACGAAAAGCAGCAGGCAGTGGTTCGTCCACATGTGATGATAGCCATCACTGTCACATTTTGCGCTGTACTCTTCGTCCCATGGTGCTTGTGGGCTCGTCGACAACGCAGGCGGATGCTGGAAGGCTACGTCAATGACGAACGTGAAGCGGCCGAAGATTGCGAATGCATTCGATTATTTGATTTTTGATTGCCGCCGCCAGAATTGTCGTTCTAACTCAATTTAATTTCTCGTTTTCCTCACCCTAAAGTAAATATTTTTCACCCGAATTATTCGAATTTGCATATTGCGATGGTTCTTCTATTTGCGTTCTGTAGAGAAGCAACTAATTTGAGATAGTGCTGATCGAGCGCAAAGAAGAGGGCTGAGTCCACGTGTAGAACGTCGCTACATATCGCGTGAACCAACGAATTTTCACAGCAAAAATGTCGTTTTCACGTCTGAAGACCGCAGGCAGTCTTCAGACGCAAAATCATGCTCGTTTCGGCGTCGTCGCTGACCAGAGCTCCATGAGAAGGCGTTTGCAGAGGAATCGATTGTAGTACTTCTGGAAGACGTCTTTGTCCTTGATGATCTTTAAGAAGGTCATCGTCTGATCGACGGCCTTCTCGAAGTCGTCGCTGCCGCCCTTCCGCATCATCTCGTCGATGAATCGACCGAGCATCTCGCTGGTCTTGCCGGGAACCTACGATCCCTGCGTGATTCTGTTCTGGTTGATCATCATCGCGCAGCCTCTCTCAAAGTACTCCGAGAATCCGCTGTCGTTGGCGAAAGCAACGCTGACCATGTCGTGGAACTTCTCGTAGACCTTTGGCGCTGTGTGCACGTAGATCCTCGGGTCGTTCTGCTCGGTAGTGGGGATGTGGGCAATCGCTTCACGGCCCTTCTCCGCTACATAGTCGCGGAGATCGGTCTTCAGCTGGTGGACGGCCTACTCAACGCGCGAACACAGTCGGAACATCAATTGGAGATCGCCGATGCGCTCGGCGACGAGGAGATTGCGGAACTCTCCCTGGAAGAGATCCAATCGCTCTTCAATGTACGTGCTCTCCACCGCCTTCTGCAGCCGCTTGTTGGTGAGTATGTCGTGGAGGCAGCGCCGCGAGCGCTCCGCTTTCTCCGTCAGGCGCTCCACGGTCTTCCGCATGTAGGCCATGATGTCGCCGTCCTCAATCACCTCCGCCGACTCCTTCTCGTAGTACTTTCGCGTCTCTCCGAGCATTTGCGTCTCGAACAAGTTTTCGTAGTTCTGCAGCATCGCTTTCGCCTTTTCAAGCCTCTTCGGTCAGTAGATCGTCGCCGGGCGTCTTCTCCTCCTGGCAGAAATTGCCAAATTGATCGACCGTCTTCTTGACGAGCGACTCAACGCCCACCGCGATGCCGATTCATGAGGTTCACGGCAGAGCGCGAAATGTCCAGACCGTTCTGCACGAACGTCTCCTCCTTCCACACCAGCATGCCGCGCGCGTACACGTTCAGGATCATCGTTGTCTTCTTTGCCTGTTCGGAACGGTCGTTCAGCACGCTCACCCAGTGCGTGTCGACGTACTTGAACATGTTGCTCGTGACACGCGATGAGAAAGCAAACGAAGCGCAGTATGGGCGCAGGCGGTTTTCGTCCGCAATGCGCGCGGCATTTATTGGAGCTCCTCAAAAAGCGAAATCTTCGGATTGAAGCCACCCGTCGCCACTACAAGCAGATCGCCGAGGAATACGAAAAGCAGCAGGCAGTGGTTCGTCCACATGTGATGATAGCCATCACTGTCACATTTTGCGCTGTACTCTTCGTCCCATGGTGCTTGTGGGCTCGGCGACAACGCAGGCGGATGCTGGAAGGCTACGTCAATGACGAACGTGAAGCGGCCGAAGATTGCGAATGCATTCGATTATTTGATTTCTGATTGCCGCCTCCAGAATTGTCGTTCTAACTCAATTTAATTTCTCGTTTTCCTCACCCTAAAGTAAATATTTTTCACCCGAATTATTCGAATATTCATATCGCGATGGCAGTTCTAGCTACTCTATTGAAGCGTCGTTCTGTAGAGAAGCAACTAAGAACGTTCTGATGGAGCGTGAAGAAGAAGGCTGACAATGAGTCCACATGTCGAAGCGCACTCGGTGGAGCGCTTGAACTCGCGTTCCTTCCTGATCAGCTTCGCGGGACCAACGAGTTCCCGTTTTTGAACTTGTTACTGTTCTTGTCCAAGTCATCGAGGGAGAGATGGTTGGGTTGACCGGCCAGGTCCGCCGCCGCCACAACGCAGCCAAGCACCGCGATCAACATGAAGCCTTCATTGTCATCTCCATGAGCAAAAATTCTGAAATGCAGGACTCCGACTGAAGAGCTGAACGACCAACGCGAATTTCGAAATTCCGAGACTGCAAGCGACCTCGCACGGCGGAAGCAGAGCGACCGACTGACGAAGAGTGAGTTTCGTCAATTGCGTTTATCTGTAGCGTTAACGCCACGTCGCTCACTTCGGTTATTGCGTGTTCAAGCGATTCTCCTCTCCTTGATCGCTATGTGCGACTTGGTCACCGAACTCTCGACAATTCGCAATTTACTTTATTCTCTGCTCGAAATTCCAACATTCCAACACTCGTGCTTCTTCTTCATGATCCCCGCCGACTTCTCACTATGCGTACAGACGTTCTTGATGCTCTCGCTCGCCGTCGATCGTCTCTCCGCTGTACTCTTCCCAATTTGGTACAAAATGGTCTCGTCGACCATCTACTTTACCGTATTCTGCCTT
This sequence comes from Steinernema feltiae, assembly GCA_007213375.1. NCBI lineage: Eukaryota > Metazoa > Nematoda > Chromadorea > Rhabditida > Steinernematidae > Steinernema > Steinernema feltiae. The sequence continues at coordinate 42,778 of MQUG01000074.1, forward strand.
CCGCCGGTCGCTTTCGGTCTTCTGGTCGTCGTTCTCGCTTATTTCCTAATTGAAGCCGATCATCTCCTGACGATATGCAACGTTCCACTCTCGCTTTCCACGTCTGTTTTCGCTCTCTGGAACCCTGACTGCTGTCGGCCTCACTATCGCAGTGTACATTGCCACTGGGGTTACGGTGCTCCTGAAGACCCGGAGGAAGCGCGTTTCGCTACAAATCGACCTGGAAATAATGAAAACGATTACTTTGATTGTGATTTTCTACATTTTCACTTGCCTCTTCGCTCAGCTGACGAATTTCGTCGTTTATCTCCTCTTCAACGAGAGCGCCATAGGGCGCACGTACAGTATGCTCGTTGGCATTACAGCGCAGTTGGGTTACGGCGGAAACTTCTACATTTCCGTTTTGAGGAATCGAACTTATCGACAAGCGTTCAAAAAACTAATTTCGCGTCGTAAACGGTCGATTGACCACGTTATGACTCTTTCTTAGCTCCTCAATAAATAACAGTACACATGAAATAGTCAAAGTCACCGGTTCACACGATTCAGAAAAGATTAATAAACTGTCGGTGAACAATCTCGCTACCCGATTAACGGATGGCGTAAGTTGCTTATGGATCTCAAAGACAACAATTATTTATTCACTGACAATACAAGAGAAGAACGTCGCATATCCAGAAAAACTAACAGAAACCAATCCAAAGCACAGCAGCGAAGAACCAAGAAGCAGCCTGAGTTTTGTCTGCCTTCTTTCTGCCGCCCGATCCCTCACCAAATATATTACTAGCCGGAGTTGTGATTGGGGTGATGGTGGAAGATGGAAATCCTGTCGCGAATAGAATGGGATCGGCCGGCTCTACTTGGATGTCGTGAAAAATATATTTGCTTCCTTGAGCGAACATGCACGGTTTGCTGGAAACGAAACCTTAGAACAATTATGGGAACAAAAACTCACTCCATTCCCGGTTTCAGCATGTAGTAGCAAAATAGATCGTGATTGGGAAGAATCAACGACCCCTCGTCATACCGAACATAGGTTTCATCGTGATCGTTGGATTGTCTATAGAGCTTCTCCGATCGAGTAGTCCTGATTCCTTTGACCAAAGCGACGATCCACTCGTCATCGTCGTCAGGATCACTGGGGGTAGGTGCAGATTCGTTCAGCACGCGGTTATGACAGATGGGCGGCTTGTAGGCGATGTCAACGACGGGAAATTTCATACCGACCTAAAAATCAATTAGAATCGTTGAGTTTCTCGGTCATGACTTACGCAAAGGTCCCTTGAATTCCGCACAAACTCAAAATCAAGATTCGAGATGTTCGTATAGCCGCCTTGGTGATGCAGGAGATCGTCGTAAACAAACGACCCAAAATCCTTCTCAGTGGGGTGTTTTGTGCCAAACCGAGCCCTTGACCATCCTGAATCGTATGAATCGATCCGATCCGACACATTCCTGTCGACGGTCCTGAAATTAACAACGCGAAGCTAAAGGTTTAATGCATCTATAAACTTACGCGCTGTTTATTACGGCAAGTTCGGTCTGGTTGTGGTAAAAAACCAAGTCCTTCAATTTGTGGACATCAGGAGCATCGGTTTCTTCAATTTCCGACGCTCCGTATTCGAGTACAATCAATTTATGGTTGAAGCCCTGATGGAGATGAACGAGTCTCGTGAGGTCTGAACAAACTATGATAAATTCCGAGTAAACTGGCAACACCTAACCCATACGCACCACATTAGATATCTTCACTATTCCCTTCTTAAGCATAAACTTATCATCCAATTGAATCTTATGTTGGTAATCCGGAAGACGAAAGACGCGATCGTAAGCGTAACCAACGACATTCAAACCTCTCATCTGTTCGACGGTACAATCAGGCCGAACTACAAAAACACGGAATTGAAGACAAAAAGACGGAAACTCACAATCTGCCGCAACACTGCCAAACACTGCGATCAACATGGAAGAGGGCCTTCATTGTCATCTCCATGAGCGAAAAGTCTGAAATGCAGGACTCCGACTGAAGAGCTGAACGATCAACGCGAATTACGAAACTCCGAGACTGCAAACGACTTCGCACGGCGGAAGCAGAGCGACCGACTGACGGCGAGTGAGTTTCGCTTTGGCGTCTGTCTGGCCTGACCGAACGTGCGAACCTTCCACGTAGACGAATTTCAAAAGACGATTGCGACAACTCACCGACAATCTGTCTGAACGGGGCCTAAAAAGCGGTTGCTCTCGACGCCTCGACGTCAGTCGACTTGTTGATCACCCAGTGTTCAGTCGCTGATATGTTATCGTCTCCGTGTTCTTCTTCGCTCCGGCTCAGCTGCTCCACGTTCCCGATGACTGTCGCTGTGCTCCTGCTGCTGTTCGGTGGTGCCCTGAGTTCGTCTACTCCAGCTCCTGATGCTCCAGGTTTGTCTTTGAGTCGCGCTCCGTTTGTTGCTTCATGCTCCGTTTGCAGACAAGATTTGCTCGCGCTATGAAATGACCTCCAATGTGAAGGGATTCCCGTACATCGAACAACTACGGATTATTGGCTTTGTTGGGGGTCGCGTGTTCAGTTACGGTCCCACTGAACCCCATCAATACACCGACAAGCTGCCAGTGGATCTCGCCAAGCTGGTTTTTGATGATGCCAAACATCTCGCCAGGGAATATTTGCGCATTGATAAAAGAAAGGTTAGAGATTATCTGTATTTTCTGCTCTTACCATAAGATTTTAGATTTCGCTCCGGTCGTCCAACTTCTTCAAAAGAGAAACAATACGATCGTTGTCCTCCATCATGGTTTGCGCAGTGTTACTCTGAATGACACGCATCTCAAGCTCGGCTATACAGAATCCGCCGAAATCTCTTACAATTATGTCAGAAGAACGTTAGTCCGCTTTTATTGTTGACACTGTTTAACTGTTCTCTTTAGGGTAGATGCTATGGACTTTATTGTGGTTCTGAAAAGCGCAGATCTATGATTGCTGCTGACGAAATGGCCCCTGAAGATATTCGTCCATTCATTTACAATGAAAGCTTGTTCATCAACAATCAGGTCGTGAAGGAATATGTGGATAAACATCGGTTGGCGGATGCAGTTCACCCTTGTGTAAGTCGTTTTATTAATATCGTCTAATTTACGTTCAATTTCAGCCGGACATTATGGATCCAATTGTGGAAATTGACCTTTACAAGCGACCTCTATGCCACAAAAGGAAAGTGCCCGATAGCGACGAAGTCGCAGTTGCCTCCTACCGCGGAATTCTATCAACAACGAAAAGATGTAGCGCTGAATTCACGTTGAACCATTCCACTAATGTTTTTATCCCCGGATTGAACGTGACCTTAGCAAATGCCGATCTCGACTGCCATTACTTGCGTTGGCCAGACCAGTTAGTTTTGTATTCGCTCGATCAATTTCTCATTCCGAAAATTTAGTCACACGTGCTTGTACGCATTTGGACCTGCTGACCTATTCCAAGGCGTTCAGCTTGCTCCTTCAATGCCCGTCACCACACCACTCCCGCCCCTGCCGTATACGCACCTACCGGATTGGGAACCCGGGTGCATCATCACAGATGCAGAGATAGCCCAGAACTTCAACATTTTTGAGTGGTTTGGAGACTGCTTGCTGAAACTGGACACCATTCCACGCAGCGAATCTGTTGGTTACTTCGCACGTAGCAGTAAGAATTCGCGCCTTTTGCTGGATGCTCAATAATTCTCCTGAATTCTAGTGTGTTCTTCCCCAAGAAGCAGGTACACCGTCCGTCGGGCAGTTTTTGCGCGATCGCCGTTTGTGGACGATTATCTCGTGATGGTCACCGAATTTGATCGCCATCGCCACAAGGAAAACATAACCGAAGATCACATTGGCGCTGCATACTTCCGCATTCCAACTGTGTAAGCGCAGCGGTCCATTATATATAGATTTATTGTCTTGATTTCAGCGATAATCCAACCAATGTCAGCTGGATATCCTACAAGCCGTTGGACGTATACGATAGCTACCAAATTAGAGACGTTGCGGGTGCCGATTTAGCGGTTTCCGATGATCTTGTGTTCGTGATGAAAAATGGATTGGTTCGAGTGCAACTGCGATTGTTTGAGTGGAATATTGCTGGCGAAGACACGTGTAGGATTCAAAACTACATTGTTCCTTCCAAGCACTTCAATTATTCTGTAAGTCATCTGTTCTTCAACCGTCGTTATAGGACTGTGTTCTAGGACCCGCAAATCGAGGCGATTCGAAACGCACGAAAACGTTACGCTTACTTGGATTTTGACCCGGAGAAGCGACCATACTCAGTGATCGGCTCCTGGGCAGTGAGATACGATGCAGCCTATGATCGTATCCAGGTGATCAAGACGCCTTACTGTTCTCCTATGTACTTCCCGCTGCATGGCCGCAACGTGTTCCTGGCGCCGCTGATGCCTACCACCACTACGCCAGCTCCCCGCCCGCCTGACATGCTGGAGCTCCTCAAAAAGCGAAATCTTCGGATTGAAGCCACCCGTCGTCACTACAAGCAGATTGCCGAGGAATACGAAAAGCAGCAGGCAGTGGTTCGTCCACATGTGATGATAGCCATCACTGTCACATTTTGCGCTGTACTCTTCGTCCCATGGTGCTTGTGGGCTCGGCGACAACGCAGGCGGATGCTGGAAGGCTACGTCAATGACGAACGTGAAGCGGCCGAAGATTGCGAATGCATTCGATTATTTGATTTTTGATTGCCGCCGCCAGAATTGTCGTTCTAACTCAATTTAATTTCTCGTTTTCCTCACCCTAAAGTAAATATTTTTCACCCGAATTATTCGAATATTCATATCGCGATGGCAGTTCTAGCTGCTCTATTGAAGCGTCGTTCTGTAGAGAAGCAACTAAGATCGTTCTGATGGAGCGTGAAGAAGAAGGCTGAGTCCACATGTGGAAGCGCACTCGGTGGAGCGCTTGAACGTCGCGTTCCTTCCTTATCAGCTTCGCGTGACCAACGAGTTCCCGTTTTTGAACTGATTACTGTTCTTGTCCAAGTCATCGAGGGAGAGATGGTTGGGTTGACCGGCCAGGTCCGCAAGGTCAAAGGCTACAACATCCACATGTTTCCTCGCCATAAACTGCTTACTGTAAGTGTTCCTCTGAACATCGATGATCAATCTGTGCTTGAGGTGCGCAAATAGTTCAAAGTCGGCGTTCAACTCAAAGTGGTGGATGATGGGAAGGAAGTTGAAAAAGGATCGCCGAGTAGAAGAGATTGATTACCATCAATTACCGGCGCTACTGCTCTCTGTGGATTTCGATAAACCGTTCCTTCCCTCGCTTCCTCCTCGATCGCTCGGATGTTCTTGCGCACCTTCATCAAGTAGTCGTGCATCTTCATGTTTGTGATGAAACGGTGCATACTGCTCGAGCGGGCGATTTTGGAGAATTCCTGGTCGAGCAACCTGTCCGTGTGGCTACGGTAGAGGCGTTGTTCGATCTCAGCTGCTCTGGAGAGGACTTTGACGATTTCGCTCATTTCCCGGGTTTTGATGTAGAGTTTAATGGATGTAAATCAGGACAGCTTGAAGCAATGCTTGAAACCCAGGCGGGTGGCGTCAATTGCGTCAGTGATTATCAACGATCTCAAAGGCAACACTCATTTATCGAATGGCATCACAAAGGGAAAGAACAGTTACATCGAAGCCGCAAGTCCAGAGAAAACGAAACCAAAACAAAACAGCCAAGAAGGCGCCTGGGTTTCGCTTGTATTCTTGACGTCGGTTCCCTCAACAGCGTTTTTAGTACCGGAATCTGTGATTGGGGGCATGATGGTGGAAGATGGAAGTCCCGTCGCAAATGGAAGAATGGGATCCGCCGGCTCTACTTGGACGTCGTGAAAAATATATTTGCTTCCTTGAGCGAACATGCACGGTTTGCTGGAAACGAAACCGTAGAACAATTATTGGAACAAAAACTCACTTCATTCCCGGTTTCAGCATGTAGTAGGAAAATACATCGTGATTGGGAAGAATCAACGAGCCCTCGTCATACCGAACAAAGGTTTCACCGGGATCCTTGGATTGTCTATAGAGCTTCTCCGATCGAGTAGTCCTGATTCCTTTGACCAAAGCGACGATCCACTCGTCATCATCGTCAGGATCACTGGGGGTAGGTGCAGATTCGTTTAACACGCGATTATGACAGATGGGCGGCTTGTAAGCGATGTCAACGACGGGGAATTTCATGCCGACCTAAAATTCAATTAGAATCGTTGAGTTTATCGGTCATGACTTACGCAAAGGTCCCTTGAATTCCGCACGAACTCAAAATCAAGATTCGAGATGTTCGTATAACCGCCTTGGTAATGCAGGAGATCGTCGTAAATAAACGACCCAAAATCCTTCTCAGTGGGGTGTTTTGTGCCAAACCGAGCCCTTGACCATCCTGAATCGTATGAATCGATCCGATCTCCCACATTCCTGTCGACGGTCCTGAAATTAACAACGCGAAGCTAAAGGTTTAATGCATCTATAAACTTACGCGCTGTTTATTACGGCAATATCCGTCTCGTTGTGGTAAAAAACCAAGTCCTTCAATTTTGTGACATCAGGAGCATCGGTTTTTTGAATTTTCGACGCTCCGTATTCGAGTACTATCAATTTGTGACCAAAGCCCTGATGGAGATGAACGAGTCTCGTGAGGTCTGAACAAATTATGATGAATTCCGAGTAAACTGGCAACACCTAACCCATACGCATCACATTAGATATGCTCTTCACTATTCCCTTCTTAAGTATAAACTTATCATCCAATTGAATCTTATGTTGGTAATCCGGAAGACGAAAGACGCGATCGTAAGCGTAACCAACGACATTCAGTCCTCTCATCTGTTCGACGGTGCATTCAGGCCGAACTACAAAAACACGGAATTGAAGACAAAAAACGGAAATCCAAAAACTCACAATCTGCCGCAACGCTGCCAAACACCGCGACCAACAGCAACAGCGCGTTCATTGTCTTCTCCATGAGCAAAAACTCTGAAATGCAGGACTCCGACTGAAGAGCTGAACGATCAACGCGAATTTCGAAATTCCGAGACTGCGAGCGACCTCGCACGGCAAAGCAGAGCGACCGACTGACGGCAAGTGAGTTTAGTTAATTGCATATGTCTGTAGCACTAACGCCACGTCGCTCACGTCGGTTATTGCGTGTATATATACATGTATAGATAGAGAATAAACATTAAATAGATAGATAAATACACATTAGAGATCGAAAATTCCATAGAACGGATGCTCCTTCTGTTCTTGTTGAACTACGGTACGATGCTTCAGCGATATTTTGAGTGGAGGTACTGTAAAACAAGTTCAACGATAAAGCTGTTAAGGAATCATTACCTTTTCTAGTGGTCGATGGGACTGAAACTGGTCTAGCAGGTACGGAGACTGGCCTAGCAGATACTGAGACTGGTCGGACAGTTGGTGTAGCCGGTGATGGCACCCGTGGCTCCTTAATTCTATTTGGCACCGATGCAGGCCTAGCCGGAGCCAACGCAAGCTCTTTAATCTTTAGAGTTCCGTGCGCCTTGAGCACCTTGAATGCCAGAGATTCTTCGCTCCATGCCCTTGATCTCGATGTCTTGCCGACACTGCGACGAAAATCGTCGCTTTCTGATGTTTTCTAAATCAAATTAGCAAAATGAGAAGCAATAAAAGTCGCTCGCTTACGTTTGGCGATGATACTTCCTTCTCGTAGGTAAGCGTGAACTGTATATCGTATGGGCAAATCTCCATATCGGCCATTTCTGAACAAAAATGGTGAACATGAATGTAGGAAGATGAAGCAGACAAACCAGTAAGCGTGATTCGTCTCTCGGTCTGCATTCGAGGAATGAATTCGGTCATGAACACCGACATCAGAGTTATCCACTTTGTAAACAGCGCAGGATAGTCCATTATAAACTCATCCGTTGCGGAGACTCCAGTTAGACGGTAGGCTTCTCCGCCGGCCAAGACAATCTTTGGTTCACTGCTAGTCTTCTCTGAAAGTTCATTCGGTCATTTAACATAATGACATCGGAGTAATAGAGACCAGAAAAAACCAAGCCAAACAATCTACGAAACAGCGCCACAATTTAGCTGACCAAAGCACAAAGCACTCGACTAATTAGATACCAAAAATTAGGTGCTAGCCTCGTTCCTATTGGCAAAAACGCTGTATTGAAGCGTAACTCCACAACTGCCCTACGAACATCGTTGAGCAGACGACATAGATAAAGAACATGAAAAGAAAGCCGCTCAGCCAAGAAATGAGATCAGCAGCCAAGAAACAGAGTTTTCGAAGACAAACGCTGCTGTGAAATAAGCGCCAAACTCAAAGAATCAAAACCACACGACCAAAGCAAACAAGCAAAGCCAAAATTTAGCAAATCTAGCATGAACTAATTTGGCACGTTTTCCGGAGTTTTGCCAACTCATAAACGCACCAAAATTAAGACGCTGGCCTCGTTCCCGTTCGCGCATCTGTGCTGAAGCACTACAAATACCGAAGCTACAAATTATCAGCTGTAAAACCCCCTAGGAGAATCGTTCAACAAGCAGACGTCACAGCGGAATAGCCCGGCCGAGAAACTGCTCATAAAACGCAATAATAACTGGTTGATCCCGATCGCTCCGCTGGCTGCAATCGAATTTTTGTACATTCCCGGAGCATTTTTCTCGCCTTCCCTGCTTGCAGAAGACGAGACATCAACAAATAAACTCGCAAAACACACAAACAGACCATATAAAATACAAACAATTCAAACAAAACAATCGAAAACTCACTTGTCACACTGGGATCGATGATCTTCTTCATAACATCCAGCACCAGACCATTCACCAGCTTCCACTCCCAGTAGAATTCGTAACTCATCGCCAGGAGCGCCCGGAAAACGGGTTTATTCCGATTCAACTTCTCGAGGAGCGCCTTCTCCGTTTCGTCAATCAGCGGCACGCCTTTCTTCGGTATTCTAAAGTTTTTCGGATCGTTCCTAAACTTCGAAAATTACGAAAATCAACCGGAAAATTCACCCACATTTTGAGCTTTTTCTTCAAAAACTTCCAAAAGATACAATCAAATTGCTTCTCCGATTTCTGCGACGGTCGCGCGCCATTCTGCAGCTCGATGTCGATTTCCGTCCACAGCGCGTTCTGCTCGTCGTCGGTGAGGAACAGACTGCGCCACCGCGTCAAGCACTCGTCTTGCAGAGTTTCGGCATCGGTCGACGAAAGAGGAGGCACCGCAGCCATCGTGCAGAGAACGACTGCGACGAACTGACGACAGGCAAACGACGATCTGATCTCAGACAGCAGCGCTGCACAACGTCCACGTGGTGTGCAGTCAAAAGCGTCGCAGGACCAAGAGTGAGTGGTGACGGACTCGCCCCGCATTCAAAAACGCAAATGTCGTTATGGAAATGTAAACAAGTGAAGACAAGATAAATGAAAAGGTCTCTAATTATATTTAGTAGCAAAGTGAAAAATAACAAATAACAATCGATAGCTTATTAGGCGTTGACACGAATATCCTCTAACTTTGTGCTCGTGTATGCGAGCTTGCTAGTGACGTCTTCATAATTGACGTCTTCCACGGTTTTCTCGTCGATCCAAACGCCATCAGATGCCGCCAAAAGGTTCCGTCCACGGTCGGCATAGCGGCTAGCGATCATAACCGGAGCGGGGAGTGATGTGGCGAGGTTTACAATTTGGAAACCGAAGCAGAGCGAATGAGTCAACTTCTGCAGCTCATCCATCGAGAACGAATTACGGTCATACAGCACGGTGTAACGTGGAGTCTTAACAGTTCCCTGCAAAACAAATAATTACAAAAATGATCAAAGTAAAGGATTGTTCTACCGCTATCCCGGCGTGCGAATTGAGGTAGAACTCGCTCAAGACAGGGTGCACCAAGCCCTGGTCGACGACCGTTCCAGAGGGAATATTCTGCTGAGTGCTCTTCGCGGTTGGATCCAAGTCGCGCATTAGCAGCCGAACGTTGTGCGCCTTCTGCGGAATGATCATAGTCAACTTTGCATCCACAGCGCCTGCAGCGTGGATTGCACGTTCGATCATGGGGATTTCGTACTCCAAGATGTGGCCGTATTCGCCTTCAGAAGAACCATTTCTGTAGATAACTACATCAGTTGGGTGGAACCACGCGCTTTAGCGAATCGACGCACGAGGTTTGCCATAACTTTCATAATGCAAGCATATTTCTCCTCACGCCGTGGCTCTTGGCAAACGAAATCGCCGACAAAGTCGTCTCTGCGGAACTTTACATTTGCTGCGAACTGAAATCAACCGATGAGCCTCCACGAGTTACCAAAGTAAGTCTTACTCCGACGACAGTAGACGATTTTGCAGTAATTTTCTTGACAGTAGAGAAAGAGGCATGACTCACAGCGAATCCAACAATCATACAACGTTCGCCAATAGGCCTAAAGAAAAGAATTTATTAATGCAACGTAACAAGGTTAGGAAGTCTTACAAATCGCTTCCGCTTTGGTGACTAATCTCATAATTCATGCCACCGAGCTTCACGTTCGTTTTCATGATAATGTTCTCCAGCGTAACCCATTTTCCTCTTTGAGCAACAGAAATAACAGTTGACACGCGGATATCTTGGGTGACGAGGCTGAACTCGCGTTCCTTCAATTTCAGCACCTCTGTACAGAAATAATTAGCACTGCTGAGCATCGACTTGAAACTAACTATGAAGATCCTTGACGTTATCGTCCGTGATGCACAGGACAAATTTAACGCGGTGCTCAACGTATTCTTGCATTACGTCTTCCAACATGCCGGCATCCGCTCGAATACGTCTAACCGCTTGAGGTTCATGCATTGCCATCCCTTTGTTGCAGCATTCTCTAGTGAACCCGTCGATGAACTTCCTAAGCAACAAACATGAGCACTTATGCATAAGATGGGATTATACTTCAAAGTGTGATCATCGATGCTGCCACGCTGGGTCTCCGCTATGAGCACAATAGCCCAACGCTTGACGCCCGATGGCTCAACAAAGACTGGCTTCCCTCGTCCGGTTCTCCACATTCCGTTCTCTGGACGGACATTAATGAGCGACTGATTGTTCCGTGGATCTCCATAGCTCACAATGGGCTGAGGAATAACTCGTGCTCTCAACTTCATTGGCTTCGAAACAACTTCAACCTTTGCGTTTTCCAAATATGGGTTGTTCTTGAGTGCCAGCGAATTCAACGTTGCTTTGTTTTGATTGGCACATTTTGCAGGCGATACAGCGCAAGCACGAATGGTCTGAGCGATCTGAGCTGGCGTCTGTTGACTCATGACCACCCGTTGGTCCTGGCATACGCGCAGGACTTCCATGGGAAAGTAGCTGACACTTCCACGCTCAAAGATCGTAACTACAGGGAGTCTTGGGTATCTGGATAAAAGGAAACAATTGCTTTCTTTGAATAAAAACTCGGACAAATTTACCTCAATTTGAGGCCGTGGCGTTGCTCGAAATACTCGGCAATCGTGATGTAGGCCGAGTCTCCCGTGTTGAACTTTTGCTCTTCTGCGTTCGCCTCTACGAAGCCGTGAATCGGAAAGCTACGTTCGCGCTCCGTGTGACGAGTCTTCACAAACAGTCCTTTCAGAGCTTCATTCAGTTTGGCGACGCCACTGCGAGTGATCGGAGCGTTTTTGTCGACGTTGTGCAGAGTCAGTTCCATCTTCTTTACAAGCGTCATGCTCTCGTGAAAAGCAGTTTTCTTGGTATCGAGGATCAATGCAGCACAAGCGTTTCCAAAGCCACCTGCACCTTCCACATAGTGGACGGCCTTTTCGCATCCAACGCGAAGTCGCTTTCCGCCTTCCAGCGGCATGCAGTCTTTCTCCGTAAACCCGTGCTCTTCTGGATGGACCAGATAGCTTAGACCTGTTCCGAAGTTGGTATGCTCCTCTCTATAACGCATCAATATGAATTTCGAAAAGATAAAAGTGGGCCTTACGGGGTGAAAGCAACGTGCTGGTTGATGAGCACCTGCAAGAACTGCTGATGTGAGTTGTCGGGATTGAGGTTTCCTTCCTGGAGAAACGAGAGTTGGTCGAGACGAAGTTTGAACTTTTCATCCTTTCGGATCATAGCAATGACCTTTTCCGCACCACCAAGGAATTCAGCGTCCTCCCCGAGATTCTTGGCCTGCAGCTTGATGGCAAATGTAGGCTGAAGAATCAATTTTGTAAGTGTAAAAACTCTTCAAAGCTTACTTCTTTTTTCATTGTAGGAATCCTGTGGATTGTGTACACGACGTTTTGGCAGTCGTAGTACACTTCATGACGATCCTGATGAAAGAATTCCGAATTATGCTTCAGTAGAACTTGGAAGATGTCTCGACACAACGCTCTTCTCTGCATGGTCTTGAATTCGGACTTCGTAGGCTTCGTCAGTTCAACTTCCTTATCGCCAAACTTGGCGAAGAACTGGATCTCATATCGGTAGACGTGGGCTTCAGGAAGGTTAATTCCATAAACGTTGGACTGCAAATCCAGTATTTGGCCTTCCTGGCCAGGAGCTTTCTTTGGGGCGACTTGACGATCAGCGCGTTGGATGGAATTGACGCGAAAAAGGTTATCGACCAGCCCGACCAGTTCCGTGCGTCTCTTCAGCTTAGGTTGCTGCTCGGAACCAGTACCTAATGACAAACATGAGAAAAGTTGCATTGAGAAAGAACGCAACTTACCGCTTGAGCCTGGAGAGCGACTGCGGTCGCGCAACTTTGGATGCACACCCATATGTTAGCGTCTGCAAAGAGATTCGAAATCAGTGCCACATTCCAAAAATTACAAAAAAGAGCAAATTGATGTCAAATATGCAAAAAAGAGACGTTGCAATTGATTGAGAATGTTCTCGATGAAGCGCGTAAGCCACACAAAAATAATCAAGCAAACAAATAGATCCATCTCGTGCGCTCAATTCTGACACAAGCCAAGCCGCGCATAATTTCGGTGGATTGTGACGCAATACAAATTACAAACACATCATAATTTAAAAAAAATTAAAGTTAATCTCTTCACCGCGCGATTGGTTACTACCATCCCCTTCGATACGGTGTTCGCGTCGAGACCCAACCTAGCACCAAATGTCATCAGTAAACCTCGTTCGCGCGCCAACGTTCGCACGTTGGAAAACGAGTTGTTTCGTTGACTTCCAAGTTCCTCTCGGTCGCTTCTCCTCGGATTCGCCCTCCTCGTCGCCTTCTTCTTCGCGTTCTCTCTCGTGCAAGGTGACCGCGATTCAACTTCAAACGACGATATTTGAGGATTTCAGGCGACGACCACTACGGCTACGCTCATGACGGCTATGGACACGACGACTACTGGACATCACGGAGACTACGGTCACGGATACGGCCATGATCACGATGATTACGGCCATGGATACGGCTATGGTTTTGATCATTAGAACTAGAGAATAAATTGAAGCCTTCAGAAAGACAGCGCCGATCGGCAGCCAACAAGCACCCTCATAACAACAAACTCTTTAATGAAAAACACATCAAAACAAAACACATAAACAAGATCTACTTTTTTTTGCTGCCATCAGGAATTCCAATTAGTTGGAGAGGAGATTCTTGGTCACAGATGTAGTAACCCTTCCTCTGAATCTGGATAATGTCGCCCTTCTTGATCGCCTGAATCGCGGGTTCTCCGTCCAAGTTGATGTATTTCACGCTATTGAGGTTGATGTACTGCTTCCAGTCCTCGTCTTTGGCAATGATCGCCTTGGAGATGATGTGGTCGTATTCGGCTACACGCACGGGAATCGACTGCGACTCCTTGGCGACGTCACTGGTAGCCAACCAGGTGACTTTGAGGGTCTTCTTGTAGTCCTTGTTGTTCAGGTCGAGACTAGCGGTGATCTCCTTGATGTCTTCTCCCTCTTTCGTGACTTTAGCGATTTTGAGATTTCCCCAGTTGATGAAGGTTACGGTATCGCCTTCTTTGATGGCCGCAGCATCGACGTGCTCGATCCACACGTTCTTGGTGAACCACACGGATTTGACTCCAACGGCTGGGTCCTAGAACAAGGAATGATCTGACGATCAATAGATATTCGATTACCTTAGGGTGGAGATTGACGGAATCCTGCTTGCTCTCCCTGCTCACTGACGATCACAGGAACGAGCTTCTTCACGCCACCGTCTAGAGCGGTGTATCGTGGCGCAATAGGATCGATGACCTTCTTGTTGAAGGCCCAGATCTTGTCCCACTCCATCATGACCACAGAGCGGCTGCCTCCCTGAGCGCGGATGAACTCCTTCAATCCCTCGACGGTCAGCCCACGGCGCATCGCACCGCGCACGGTTGGAAGACGAGGATCGTCCCATCCGCTGACGTGTTTCTCATCGACAAGCCACGTCAACTTGCGCTTGCTCATTACGGTATGCGTCATGTTGAGACGCGAATAAGCCCAGATGTACGGCTTTCGGAGATTCAGGGCGTCGCAGATGAAGTAGTACTGGTCATCGCGGTCCAAGTACTCTGTGGTACGCAGGGCATGAGTCACTCCTTCGATGCTGTCAATGATTGGGCACGCAAAATCGTAGGTTGGGTAGACCCTGGAATTGTTAAGTAAGCCAAATAATGAGCGAAAGACAGCTTACTTGTATTTGTCTCCAGTTCTAACATGAGGCTCATTCTTGAAGCGATAAATCGTAGGATCGCGCATAGCTCCGTTATTCGAGGTCATGTCAATCTTGATCCGAATGCAGCAGGTCTGACCCTTTGCGGAGCCGTTCTTCATCTCCTCCCACATTTCGAGGTTCTTCTTGGAATCTGAAACTCAATTTTAAACAAAATCACGGGTAAGAAATTCTTACCGTTGTTACGATTAGCTGATTCCTTGCGCTGCTCACGCTCGTTCCTCATTGTCTCCTGGTCAGTGTCATCAGCGTAGGCCTTTCCCTCCCTCAGCAGCTGCTCGCAGTAGGAGAACATCGTCTCGAAGTGGTCAGAGGAGTGCGTCCACACATCAGGAACAATTTTGAGGATATCCAGGTCCTCTTTGATGACTTGCTCAAAGTGCGCATTCTCCTTGGCGGGGTTCGTGTCATCAAAGCGCATGATGAGCTTCCCTTCATATTGTTTTTGGTAGAATTGATTGAGGAGAGCTGCCTTCGCGTGCCCTATGTGCAAGTACCTAAACATACCCTCGAAAAAATTGCGCAAGTTAATATCACTCACCCGCTAGCCTCGGGTGGGAATCGAACGACGACTTTGCCCATGGCAGCGCCAGGCAGGTCGATGAATTTGCCCTCATCAGCCTTGCGCATTTTCTGAAAATCAGAACAAACGTCAGTTGAGCGAAAAAATGGTGTTCTGGAGAAGTAATCTCGCTCGATTATGAGAGAAGCGAGACGAGCGGGAGGATTAAAATAATGGAAAAAATCAATTCGGTGGAACGAAGCGATGAAGAAAAGCCACGAACAGCAAAACAAATAAAGCAATTTAATGATAATTTGCACAACGACGAAGGAGGCATAGCGGCTCTCAATTGGCTGATGCAATCCAGGTCAACATTGCTAGCCGGCGGCGACACATTGCAATAATTTCCATGATGAAAATACACAAAATTTAACGAGAAACACGTGAAAGCCACAAAATACGAGTGGAAACGCGGAAACACAGCATATTCGTAACTCAAAAATCCCAAAATCATCGCTGATGGAAAGCAACGCGACCGTATATACTCATGATTAAAATCGCGCAGATAATCATAGTGAGAACCACCCACAAATCGGTCACGAATTCCGTATTCCAGAGTACTCCGCGCCTTATACTCCAGAGCTCGAGACTGAGGACAGATACGAAAATTCTGACTTCACCATCGGATTCTCGCTGCGCTGAGCGCCTCATCTTCTTTCTTGTGCATGGCTGCGCAGCTCAATTGATGCGCCGAACTCGCTATCGCTGTTTTCACTTTGTATTTCTCCCACTCCACAAGATCTCGCATGCGATAAATCAAGTGAAATGAACGCAATTTATCTGATGTTCCAATTTGTTCTCTTTTTTGGTTCTTCTCGTCAATCTCTGTTCGCGTCACTCTTCTCGCCATGTTCCATCTTCTCAAAAAGGTAACGAATCCTCATTTTGGCGCCAATTTCTTCGCTTTTAGGGGCATCACGCGCGCGCAGCACGGAATGTTCTCAAATATTTCTCGTTCGTCGTGTTGGTTTACATCCTCGCGGTGTTGTTCTCGCCGTCAAACATCAAAAAGTAAGCGAATTGTGTGTGTTTTGATTACGGTAGCCTCTAAAATTGCAGGCGAAAGTATATTTTTGTGATAACAAACCAGAGATCTACGATCTCTGGTAACTACGAAGCCCAGCTCAATTATACATAGAATGAGTTTTAGTAGTGTATGGAGATATGCAGGAAAAGAAAGCTTCGCTTTAACCTGTCTCCAGGGTTTAAACCTGTGGAAATATAACGATTTTTCTGAAATTTCGTCTATCCCCCCATTTTCGACCCTTCCCACCAAGATGGCGCTTATAGACCTTTTGTAGGGCAGCTCAGTCCGGAGATATAAAAGTTAATGGGGATCCTACATTTACTGAAAAATCAGTGGTCTCACAGCGGTTGGATTTTCGGGAACTTGGACGTTTTCTGGCCATTTTCGGCAGTTTCGCGTGATTCTGATGGCATGAGCGTTCCTCGCGACTTCGAATTGCTCCAGAACGACCCAGGAAACACAGAATTGTGGCCGAATGGCAGAGAAACGACGAAAATTCATGATTGTCGGGTCAACTGTGACATAGAAGTTTGGCGCGCGTTGGTAACACGCGATTTTTTGCTGTTCTCAGTCGAACGGCTACAATTGTGTTTCCTGGGTTGTTCTGGACCAATCCGAGGTCGCGAGGAACGCTCATGCCATCAAAATCACGTGAAACGGCCGGAAATAGCCGGATAATGGCCAAGTTGCCAGTATCGGTATAACTCAAGACTGCTGTCCTATAAAAATTCTGTAAGCGCCATCTTGGTGGGAAGGGTCGAAAATGGGGGGGTGGCAGACGAAATTTCAGAAAAATTGGAGACCATTTGTGGGCGATGTTCGTGTCCCTTTAATTCAAAAAGTGAGAAAATTTTACATCAAACTACGTTCCAAAGTTAACTAAAACTCGAAAATAGTAAAAAAGAACTACTTTTACCGGAAATGAGCTTTCCAGTGATATATTCTTCCGTGATGCTTGAGTTCATGTCTCTGTGCAATTTTGAGCCGATTGGCTCAAAATGAGTTCTATAGAATTGAATGAATTCTGCTCGAGTTTTGCTGTTTTCCAGCTGTTTCTTCGCTAATCTGGTGCTGTTTCTTGCTGCGTTTTTGTTTCCCAGGCCTTCTAGCACTACCGAAAGAAGATCCCATTCGAAAATCCATTCAGATGGACTTAGTAGTCACGTCGACGGTCGGTCAGTCCTCTCTTCCAACCAAATCAATAGAACTCAAGTGGTATGTCGCCAATCGGCTCCAAATTGCACACAGACATGAACTCAAGCATCACGAAGATCACTGTGGGCTCGGTTTTCAATCTAAAGCATCATGAAAGATTTGCGGGCCTCACGCAAGCCCCGAGGTGGCCATTCACGTTGAAAACGCCCAGCGCTGACCGAACTTTCAGACGGCGGTGCGAACTTTACAAAGTACAATTCAGTTTGATGCCGACAATAGCACCAAACCCGATATACTGAAATTCATAGCGGCATAAAAGTAGTCTATTTTAAAAATCGAGGACAGCATGGGCTCCCACCACGATTGGTGAAATTTCGTTTAACAAATTTTGTTTTCCTTGGCTTGTTCTGTACATTATCCGAAAAGTAGCTCAATCCGAGTATTGTAGTTGCACAATCCCCAACGCGGCACGCCTGTGTGTTGAAGCGCGCACTCTCGCTTCTCTGATCGTCTGGAGTAGACACCGTCGCACCGCTGCGGCAAAGCGAGCGCGCGCGCATGGTGTTGCAAATGTTTCATGAGACTCTTACGCGCGCGCGACCGTGCGACTGCAAACCGACCGCTCGCAAATGAGTGTGCGGCTTCTCTTTTCCACTGTCTGGAAAAAGTGTCGACGATTTTTTTTCTTATTTTTTTCTTATAATTAGAACGATAAGTGGCCATGCGAATACGCTCGAAAGGCTAGGCAAAATGCTCGTGAAGGCCAATCAAGACGATATCCTGTGGATTGTGTCGGAGAAGTCGAAAGATCAAAACGACTTGGTGCTGGACGTTCTAGGGAAGCACAGAATTCCCTTCATTTACCTCAATGCCGGAGGCGAAGACAAAGACAACGGTAAACTAACCCATTAAGCTACCGTAATCTCCCATATTGCAGTTAATCTCTGGAAACAACGCCAGCTAGGCATCGATTTCGTGCTGAAACTCTGGAAAATGGGTACGGTAGACAAGAATTCGGTCGTCTATTTCGCCGATCCCAATATGGTCTACGATTCGCGGTTATTCGAGAACATTCGGAAAGTGAAGAAGGCGGCTGTGTGGCCAGTGGGCATGATCGGGCAAATCGTTCTCAACGCGCCCGTCGTTCAAGATGGAAAGCTCACAGGCTTCGAAGCCAACGCGAATCCATCGAAAGCGAATAAGAATCCGCACGTTACCCTATTTCCGGGAATGGCGTTCAACATCAAACTCATCGTAAATTCAGGTAAAAATCGCCCAATTCCACTTGAAACGCTCACATGTTTCATAGGCGCTAGCTTCGGTCACTTTTGCAAGGCCGACAAAGACCTTGAAGCCTGCCTACTGGAGCGGCTAGGCGTAAAACTGAACGAGTTCGAAGTGCATAACCAAAATGGCGAAATTCTCGTCTGGTACGAGGCGAACACGAGCGCCGACCTCGATAGGAATCAAGAAGGAAACGACAAAAATGCTGATTTACGGGCGATCGAATCGAAATTTCTAAAACGCGGATAAAATTTCTCAAAAGCTCAATCCGAGAATTCTGTTCAGTTCGGCTTCAGCTGCCACTTCCGCGTATTCGTTCTCCCAGTCGTACGGATCCGTCAACAGCTTCCCGCCCGCCAAATCTTTCATCGTTTCTTGTAGTCCACCGTAATTCGGCTCGTCTTCTGCGGTCATTGCCAGCACCGTCCGACCGTAGTCCCTCATCGGATCGCCGATACCGTCGGAAACCTTTTGGAGATCGTCGGTTTTCTGAAAACTCTGGTTGAATCAAAGGACAATCGAAAATGGGGAATTACCAGCTCTTCCTTGGCTTCCTTGATGTCCTTCTGGTGTGTAAAATTCTTCCACGGCAGTTCGCACCGAATCAGCTCGATCATACAGTAGAGAAGCGCGATTAAGTCATCGGCGGGTCCTTGCTCCTCTCGCTCGTGGACACGTGGCGAGACGTAACGCAGAGTTCCGCGGAATCCGGCACGAGCGCGTCTTGGGATCACGGAGCCGTCTGAAGCTTTGTAGCGCCGGACGAGACCAAAGTCCACGAGGAAGAGACGTCGTTTTCGCTGAAAGCGAGATTGAATAGAATGGATCGATGGATAAACGAACCATTTCGGTCACTCCGAAGCACATATTCGCTGGTTTCACATCGCGATGGAGGTAGCCGACTAGGTGTAGCTCACGTAGTGCGCCAATCGCCTGAAACATTGAGATGTTATTCCGTAATTTCTGATTGATTGCTGCGTGAGCATAGCGCATGCGATGAGCTATGCGAACTATGAGAAATCGACAAAAAACATCGCAACTAACCTGCTGCATAATCCTCGCCGTTGTACTCACGCTGAGCCTTTTCAACGAGCTCTGCTTCCTCAGATCGCCAATGTTCACCGACAGCAAATCCATCACAATATAGTTCATTCCGCGCTCCACTCCCGATCCGTGCATCAGCGGAAAGTGCGCGCGGCCTCCCTGGAGCAGCAGAAGCACTCGCTGCTCGAGAATGATGCGCCGAACAGTTTTCCCCTTCCGCCTCGTCGGTTCCACCTTGATTGCGTGGCTTTCGCCAGTGTTTTGCTCGACGGCAAAGTAGATTTGACCGTAGCCACCGCTCCCGATCAGACCCTGAATCAATTACAGCTCAACGAGGGCGCCAACATTCTGCGCACAAACCTTGATTAACCATCGATCCTTGAATTTCTCGCCAAGTTGCAGCAGCATATCGCCTCCCGGATGCTTTTGAATACGCGGATACATTCGACGCTTCACGCTGAACGCAAAAATGCAGATTGTGAAGTGGAACAAGGCATACCTCGGCGTGAGACCAGCAGATCCTCCAACACCGGCATCAGAAGACGGCTCGAGCGCCTTCTTCGAGGCCGTATTCGAAGGCTGCTGCGCAAGGGTGTCTTCTGTCTTGCTTCGGCCGCCCATGTTTGAAACAACCCTGTTGACCACGTTTCGCACGAGGAACGACCGCTCGCTGATCAAACAAACAATCAACTGAACGCGGCGCTCTCGGTCTCAAGAAGGCGCAGGTGACGACTAGACAGGGGAAAGCGCAGCGAGTGAGTAGCGCCTCTATGCAGTCAACGCGCCAAGACTTGGAGTCAAATCACACTGGATATTAATTGAAACATGCGCTGGACATCATAAATAACTCATTTATTACATTCACTACTCCTTAAACCACTGAAACGGGGCATCTTCCTGAAATTTACCTCATCAGACACGATCGGGAATTTACTCCCTACCGTAAGCTTCAATCTCTTCAGCGCTTTCTTCAAAACATCCAAAATGAAACGCTTCTGTGGAATAATCATTTCGCCACCCAACGAGTTGATGTAATCCACGATATCGATAAATTCCGGCGGCAAATCCAAGCATTTCGTAAGAGCGTCATGGAATCCTTTGTCTGAAGTCATAAACTCCTCTTTCGCCTTCAAAACGCTCGTTTTGTCGTCGTCGTTGGACCAGGTAATGATGGCGGGATCGATCCACTCGCACAGCATGTAGAGCCACGATTCCAGATCGTCGATGTAGACCTGTTCCTTGTGGCGGTGATTACAGCGACTGGAGTAGCATACAGAGCCCAGAAATGGCACATAGGTGCGAGATTTCCTGAATCAGGCTATAGTTTGATAGGTGAACGCTTCACTCACTTGTTGATTACTTCGCGACAAAGACCGACGCTTGAGAGGAGAATGCGATTGGTATTCGGGTAAACGCTGACTGTGAACACGTTCGGTTTGATATCTCTGAAAGTTCAAAGCGTAAATGCTGCCAGAACTGAACAATAGGCGTACCGATGGATGAATCCAAGCTCATGAAGCGTCGCGATGCAGTTCAGAGTCAGAAAGGCGAGACGAAAGATCGTTTGTAGGTTGAATCGTCCACCGCACAGAATGCGCTGGACAGTCAGATTCCGGCCGAGCAAATCGCACACGAAAAAGTGATGCGTATCGAACAGTTGGCTTCGAGCGTAGATGTGCGGAAAGAAACGAGAATTCTCGCTTGCTTGCGCTTGAATCAGCACCGAAAGCTCCGTTTTCAGGCGGCGGAATCGCATCGTTCGTTTCTCGTATTTCAGGGAGAACTTCTCGATCGACGGCGATGTGGAGAATCGACAGGAAATGACTCCAAAGTCTCCGTACATCACCTCTTCCGTCACTATCACGCCTTCCGGGGTTTCCAGTTCGGCACCCTTGGCACACACAGGCCTCGCCAGCTCCTTCTGGGTGAAATACGGCGGATCGCTCTGCGCATTGCTGACCTCGTTCTCCTCGATGAGATTCTCGATTTTCTCAACTCTCAGCTGCTTCGTTGCCTTCGTCGAGTTTTCTTTCTTCTTGTAGCGAGGCGAAGATGAAACCGGAGTTCGCGCCTTCGATCGTTGGCTGTCAGGCGACTTTGTCGGCTTCGATTTAGACGTTCCGGTGATGCTGTCGCTTTCGGGGACCTGAATGAGCCAACTTTGATCGGAAAGCAAGACAGAGACACCTACCTGGTGCTTTTTCTTCGGTGATTGAGTGGGTTTTCCAGTCCTCGACGTATCTGGAGAGTTTCTATACGAGAATTCACTCCAAAATGACGAGGAAACTCACATTTTCACCTTCTTTGGGCTGAAATAGCCGTTGACATTCTTCCGGTTGCTTTTTCCTTTCCTGATACAATCGAAAATGACAAAAATAGCGAAGAGAAGGCTTACGAAGAGGTCTCAGCCTGATTTCCAGCGTGTTTTGGACTTTTCCCAATGGCCATTCTGCTTGATTATACGCGATCTGCATTCGCCGCGACCGACCGACTCGTCAATTCAGCTCCCAATAGTGCGATTTGGTTCTTGCAGGAGTGTTGCAAGCGTCTAGACATGGTAGAGGCTGCTTGGTGTCTGAAAACCGTCTCATTTGACTACGGTAGCTCGCGGCGCACGTCTCTTGACTGCAATGTTTCACAACGGCGAGCGAGTGAGTGACATCATCCAGATTATGACCACCCACGTCGATTGGATTTCCATTTGCCACACGCGCACATTCGTGACAGTCGTGGAGCCGACAGTCTGAAATGTTGCACACCAACATCTCGCAACATCGCAAATGCCAAATGGTCCTGCAGCGAGTGACCTGCGCTATCGCCGCCCACCACCGCTACTTGCGCCGCCGCAAAGCACTCGTCGGCCGTCGCCGCCGCCACTGAAGAGAGCGGAAAACCGCGACGACAACGACCACGAGAACAGCGAAAATTACACAACACCAACAACGCTCCTCGCTCGCGCAAAGCACATCGACACAAGAGAGAGATTGATTTGCATTCACTGCATTCCTTCGACGCTTCTCTTCCCTATTTCCCCCATCTACTCACACTTCACTCGCCTTCACCCCGTTCGCTTACTCACGCACACATCTCAAAAACACGAAAATTCCCTAAAAAGCCCGGCTGCGGATGCGATCGATTGGCAGCCGGTGGCGCCTCTGGGAGCCGTGGCAAAAAAGAGATTCTCAAAACGGATTCTTATCTCGGCAGCAGCAGCAGCGGCGCGAACGTGTGCGCCGACGACTCATTTCCGCGCTTATCGTTTTCGATTCGTCGCGTTCGCTATATTTTCGGCTCTGAAACGCGTTTGAAATGTTTCGCTCAATTGCAGAGGATGAGTCTTTGGCGGAAGATTCAGAGGACGAACAAGAAAGCCGCCAAGTATCGTTTCCAGCTCACGTTGAACGATTTGCTGATCGACGGCAACGATGACTGGCAGCCGGAGCAGGTGGTTGTCGCGCTGATGCATCGGTAATTCGCACTTTCGCGATGACGCTTCGTACGTGAGATTTCAGACGGCGACGCTACGAGACGAAGCCTAGACGCGTGGAGCCGAGTTTTGCAGACAAATGTCGCTGTTTGGTTGTGTGGCCCGAGCAAGCGCCCGATTTCATCGATTTGATGACCACGCTGTACAAGGATCAGCGGAATCAGCAGTTTGATGATAAGGTTGGTCGGGTTTCGCGGTTATTTTAGGCGAAATAACGCCAGTTGCGCGTTGTTTGTTGACGTTCTGAGCTGATAGCGGCTCCCTACTCACTCTAGCTGCCTCTAATTCAATTTCCATCCTGTTATTCGTTCAGGAATGGACTCTGGTCGTCGAAGAAGTGAACAAAAAGCGCAAGAATCGACCGATTGCAGCTGTAAATCTCAACCTCCGCATGTTCATCAACGAGGTCCCCGGCGAGAAGACCGAGCTGAAGATGAAGCTGCGACCGCTGAGGGAAGAGGTCAAGATGTGCCTGATCAAGTTTGTCATCGGCTCCATTCTGCTGAAGGAAGGCGACGCAGTGTGAGATTGACATTTTATCAAATTTATGGCTTTTATCACGCTTTCAGTGATGACGATATGCAGAGCATTGCCTCTGGCGTGTCAGGCAACGAACAAAGCATCAGCCTCGACGATTTGGTGCAGGCGAGCTCTTCGGAGAAGGTGAAAATACCCTCGTTCGAGGAGAAACAGGTCGTCGTCGCGATTACCAAAGTGAGCGATGAGATCGAGCAACGATTCGCTGCGAAGGCGAAGCCGGAATCCCCGCGATCGCCTGTACAAGCCAGGGACGACTTCTTCAAGCGTCCCTCACCTCCGCAACTCATCAGACCGCCGTGGAGAGAAGCGGCGGAGAAGAAACGCGAGTCAATTGATTCTCCGCTCACTCCACCGCCGGTCATTCTGGCGCCTGTTTTGCCTCCGGCGCCTGCAGAACCAGTCGTTCCTGTTGTCGCGCTGCGCGAAAAACCGAAAAATCCTCTTCCGGAGCTTATTCCCAACGAAGACTTGATGGATTGGTGCAAGAGGATCGCAAAGGACTACAAATTCTTGAAAGTTACGGATTTTACGTAGGTGCTAAGCCTTCCAGTCACCGCTCAAGGTCTTCAATTTCAGGAAAAGCTTTAAATCGGGAATTGCATTTTGCGCTTTTATTCACCGCTATCGTCCGGAGCTCATTGGCGACATCAATCAACTGCGGCATCAAGGAAATCCCAAGGACAACTGCTCGAAGGCTTTCCAAGTTGCACAAGAACATTTGGGAGTTAAAAAGTAGGTTTTTCGGTGCAAATTTCGTGTTTATGAGCGCAATTTCAGCTCATTAGATATTAACGATGTCGTCATGTGCCCGGAGAAGAACAAAGTGAAGGCGTACGTTGAGCGGCTGAAGCACGCGCTCGAGGGAACCACTCCAACTGATCTAACTGACGCCGCCAGAATGTCCGATTATCGCCTGTCGACTCATCCCTTCTTCGGACTCTCCGAATCCGAGGAGAAGGTCATGGAGGAGCTCCTGAAGCTCAAGGAACGCGACATGGAAGCCGATGCTGTTGACTATTCGAACGTTCCCGACACCACCGACGGCGGAAATGTGAAATACGCTGCTGTGGTAGCGGGCGTTTCCGCCCCGACCGCTCCCAAGTCTATGGATCCCGTGAAATCGACTCCGCTGATGACCAGGAAGCAGTACAACGATCCGTTCGGCTCTGACGACAGCGGGGAAGACGACAGACCGAAGTTCAATGGCGATTCCACGCCTTTAAGCCTGAAACTGGAGAGCCTGGGCACTTCATCCAACCAAGCGGAGCTCCGGCAGCGCGCTAGGCAGCTGCTTGCCAACCCAGGAAGCCATGCTGGGTTCTACCGTAACCCCCGGTGATGAGCGGAGTAAACGCCTCCTGGAAGAGGCTCGCCAGCGCATCGAGGACGCCAAAACCGACGGAGGCACTTTTGCCATTACCGCATCGTCAGGTAAGTCCGTTTTCGGCTTAACTTCATGTGTGGTCCACTGCTTGGTGTGTCGTGTATGCAGGTTTCCAACGTTCGTCCTCTTCGCGTTCCTCTCTCCGCGGCTCAAACTCGGACATTCGCACCCTTGGTGAGCTTTCGCTCCTTTTGTCGCATGCATCCTAACCCCCTAAGTACTGTATGTCGTGTTGTCCGTTTAGGAATCGTCGAAAAGGAGGTCAATTTCTACAAATTCAACAAGCGACAACCGTCGCCTGTGCTTCAACGCAAAATTTGTACTGTAGTTGCATGTTTGTTCACTAAAATATGCAAATTTTTGTCTAATTTTACCTAATTCTCCAATTTTAGACGATACACCGTCGATTCCCGCTTGCGCGCGACCATCACAACGAACGATGCACTCGAATCTGGCTGTCGTAAGTGGGGGGATATGATATGAAATAGGGCTTTTAACACATACCGTAAACCTGGCTTCAATCTCGTAACTTTATCAATTCGATCATTGTGGTTGTGTTTGTTTCGCAGAACGGCGGGCCATCTGCGCTGGATCGCGTGAAGAGGTACGGTAGTATGCGACGACAGGAGCTCACCGAGACGATTCAACAATTCATGCTGTCTGGAGCGACCTATACGGTATTGCCTTTGCTTTCTTTGTCCTTTTTCTCGTCGATTGCTTGTAATTGCTAATGAAATGGCTTGAGGGAGTTTACGGTAGAATTTAGGATGACGACCAGCCGGGGCCTGCTTATGATGTTCAGTCAACGCCGACGAGGAAATTGACGAACGATTGGGAGGTAGGGGCTGATGGATGAGGTGTGGAAAAGCTGATTTTTGGTACTTTAGAGGGACGCTCAGGATCCAGCGAGGATTGAGAAGGAATTGGGAAAAATCACGATGCATATGGCTCAGCTGGAGAAAGAGAATATGGAGATCAACGAGAAGATTAGGGATGTCGGTAAGTAGAGTTGGAAATGGCAAAGAGATGGGATTTTCGAGCTTATATTTCACGGCTCAATTATGCATCGATGACGTCTGTTTACAGCCCAAGGAAGCAACGAGGAGACGAGGCTAATTGAAGCGTTGATCCGATGCACCGGCGAGCGCGACAAACTCCAAAAGAAGGTCGACTACTACAACGACGTCCTCACAATCATCGAATTGAGCGAAAAGGTTGAAAAGAAGCGCCTCGAGCTGGACAGCGTCACTGGTGAGCCCGATTCCACAGCCAACTAGCAATCCTCCGCTTACAGACGAAGTGAAAACCGAAGAGGAGAAGAACCACATCGACAAAGTGATGAACGAACTGCGCGATATGACCAATCAGAAGCTTCATTTGACCCTCAAGGTCGGCAATCTGCACTCCGAAGAGGAGGAGCACGACGAGCACCTGAGGAGGACGCTCGATAGGACGCAGAACGCGTTCCAACGCGGCGTCCAAGAACCGCTCTCCGCTTCCAAGAGAATATACTCGTGGCTGACGTCGAAATGACGACTGCAACAACGAGAAAACGCGATACTGGTGCTATTCAGAGGCATAATTTTATTCTATTTTTGTATAGTACGGTAGTTGAATCTCTTTTGAGAATGCGATTCTGCGCTCGCTAGCTAGTCCTCCGCCTCCCCCTCATCAAATCAAACAGTTCTATTTTGCCAAAAACGACTTCCAGGCTTTATTTTTTCTTCTCTCGCCACACATCACAAACAAAAGGACAACGATAAAGATTGATATATTCCTGTTCTTATCTCTTATCGCGATCGAAATGGGGGTCAAAACGAGCGCTCGTGGCGCTGATCTCAAGTCAAGCGAACTTTCCCTCGTGATTTGGCGCACAGAATGCGACAAGGGATGTTCATTCGTCTGTGCAATATTCTCGAGAATTACGCATTTTTGGTGATTTTAGTACTGATCTGCGTTGTGGAGCCGTATCTCAAACCGTAAGCTATGAATTGTGATTGATTTTTGCGTATTGTGTGTGTTTACAGGCTGCGGCACAACTTCTTTGACCATGTTCGCACGTTATTCCGACCGATGACGAACGCACTCGACGATTTCAGTCTTGATGACTATTGATTGAGGCGGGAATGTGATAAATTGTGGTTGAAATGAAGTGATCTGTGAGGTGTAATATTGGTTGGTTAAACCATTCAATTCATTGTTTGAAACGTTCCGATCATGTCAGCGCACGCGTTGAGCTTGTTCTGTGCGCGCTGTGTGGCTAGCGAAGCTCGTTCGGGTCGAGAATCATGGATATTGCGGTTTCTTATGCGATTATTACGCTAGAGCAATTATTAATTGATACAGAAGCTTCGAAATGAGCCGATTTACATCCACGTGGGCCTGTATTATCGTCTTTCGCGGGTTTTCTGCATCATTCCACGAGAAATTGAGGCCGACGAGCAGAATGTAGGCTTTTGACACCGGTGAAACTGAGAGCTCGCCATTCCACGGCGTCGCAATGCGGAACAACGCACGGAGCGCGCTGAATGTGCAATTGCTCATTGCGTGTGGTTGATGGTGGCGACAAGCGCACAGTCTGTGAATGTTGCGAAATGCTTCTGGTTTCCGATGTGTATGGCTGTTTACCGTCGCACGTTTCTTCACTGTCGCTTCATCAGCGAAGTTAACGCGCTAACTGATTTGTCTCATGACGTCGATAACGCACGGAGCTCGCTAATTGTGAACGAACTCATCGCGTGTGGTCGATGTTTGTAATGCCTGTCTGGATGTTGTGCAATGCACGCGCAATTGCCATGTGGCTGACCGCCATCGCGCGTTCCGTCGCTGTCGTTTCGTCAGCGAAATAAGTGCGCCACGTCTTTCGTCTCAGAACGGCAGCAATTAATTTCGCGCGTCGTGTGTGGTCGATTTGTTCGGGATTTGCATCGGCGTCGTTGGATTGCGTTCCACCGTCTGCAAGTTCAGCTCATTTCAGACGTTTCGATCTCATTTCGGACATAATGGAAACGATCCGTCGCAATGTTCGCTACGGCACGGCTATTATGCCCTTCTTCCGGAAGAACATGCTGGCGGAAGCGCCCGGATACGCGTTCTCCGACCCGGAAAACAATCCATTCGCTGACTTTGAGATATTCGTCAGTTTTCCTCCATTTTCCACCCCAATTTCATTATATTTTCAGCCAGAAAAGCGCTATCACGCCTCAGAACACACCTCCGCGCTGGGCGTACCGTCGGTTACGTTCGTCAACGGTTGCATCCAGGACCAGGAGGCGCTCTACCGGTGGCAATGCATGATGCTCAAGCAGATGGGGAATAAATTCAAGGAATGGTCTC
This sequence comes from Steinernema feltiae, assembly GCA_007213375.1. Classification (NCBI taxonomy): domain Eukaryota; kingdom Metazoa; phylum Nematoda; class Chromadorea; order Rhabditida; family Steinernematidae; genus Steinernema; species Steinernema feltiae. The sequence goes on from MQUG01000074.1 coordinate 71,286, forward strand.
TAGGTGAGTATCGATTGCGCCTATTTCGCCTCTAAATTAATCGTTTAGAGCGTATGAATATCGGATCGTGGGTGCACAAAGCAGTGGAGAAAATTCTCGTTGATTTTGCAGCGGCCGGGAGCATCGAGAGATCGGACGAGGAAATTGTGAATTCGCTGAAACACAACAAGAAGAATTGTGAGGAGAGCATGCGCGCTTATGTAGGGAGTATTCTCCCCTTCCTGCGGGAGAATCTCGTTGTTGACACTCGGATGCTCATGGAAAAGAAGGTCACGCATCATGGATTGTTCTACAGTGGAAAATTTGACGCAGTTTGCTCGATCAAGTGAGCTCCACGGCTATTTTACTCTACTTTAAAATGCAATTGCAGAGAGGAAGGACTCCTAGTGGTCGACTGGAAGACCGTCAGCAGCGTTTCATCAAAATCCGACACTCCTGCGGACGAAACAGAGCTCTACGGCTACCCGGCGCAGCTCGCTGCTTACGTTGGCGCCGTGAATGCCGATCCTGCTTACGCGCACCTCGGAGTGATCAAAAAGGCGGCCGTAGTGTTGATGTACGAGTCGCAGCGTCCAGCGGAGATGCGCGTCTTTGAGGCGGAGGAGTTGCAGGTCCGTTCTCCAGTTCTAAATTCTGAAAATGGCAAATTTTCGTTGCAGAAGCATTGGGACGCCTGGCTATCCGGGCTGAACAAGTATTACTGGACGATGAAGAACGCCGATGGTGATCCGGTGCAGTTTGTTTACAATCCACACGCTCCGAAGCGGGTTTTTGGGGTTCGTGATTGAATATAATCGTAGTTGTTGTGCTGTAAAGGGGCGCCTACCCGCAGATTCCTTGTCTTTGCCTCATGAGTAGGTCACACTGTATTTACATTGTAAACTTCATATTTATTTCAGAAAGCGCGAAAATGCGAAAAACGAACATAAATAATAGAGCTGCGTAAAGCTGTGTGTCTTTGTGACATTTGATTCGTTGAAGAACCCGTTGTTGGCTTTTCTAGGAACTCGTGAGCGCGGTCTTCATCGGCGTCTCCGCGCTAGGCGTCGTCGTGGCTGTGCTAAGCTGATCCTCGAACGCCTCGATGATGTCGGCGCAGGCGGCGTCGTCCTCGAACACTTCCTCGCAGGCGAGACTCGGCAAATGGTCGTTGTCATGTGGACCGTAGTCGGGGCTCTGACAGCGGAAACTGAAAATGAGCATAGAGGGTTAGGATAGGAGTGCTAGAGGTGGGAAGGAAGGGGAGGATAATCTCTAGGATTCGACTATAATGACGTTTGCAGGCATATCCGTGCGCATAAATCACGTGCCAAAATCACGCAAAATTCGATGCTATGCGGCTCACCTGTAGTAGTCGCTGGTCTCGGAGCGCGCGCGGTCCTTGTGCGGCTTCCGCAGGCGTCGTAAGCTCAGCCGCGCCGATCCGTTGTTGATTGCGGTCGTCGCAGAGTCGGAGAGCATCACCGGCTCCGGCGAGGGGCTCTCCGACACGGCGCTCACCGTGCGCAGACGATTCTTCGACCTTAAAGTAGAGGGAGTTGATGAGCAGGCGTTGTGCGCACAGCAATTCGTGCTCAAAGCGCAAGCATTGTAACGTGCACAAAAGGAGCAAAGAGCAGAGAGAAAGGAGGAGCAGATAGTCGTGCTGAGACCCAAAACGGAGACCGGAAAGAGGACCGAAGCAGTGCTTACTTGTTGTAGTTTAGGAAAAGTCCTCCTTTGCGCGGGAATGTGTTGTTGTTGAGGTGCGAGCTGCCGTTGTTGTTGTTATTGTTGTTGTTGTTCGAGGAGGAGGAGGAGCTCCGGGGAGAGCTGAGCCAACCGGCGAAGGTGCTCGTAGGCCGCCGACGGCACTCCGCCACCACAATGTCCTTGCAGTCGCCGTGAACCGCCTGACCGCAGTCTTTGCACTTGTAGCCTTGGCGTATGAGGCCCCAGAGCTGAAATGAAGTACCGTAGGCTAGAATTTGAGAGCTCCGCGCTTACTAGCTTGTTACAGTGGATGCACATCGTCGGCGTCAAGAAGGTCGTCTCGTGAAAGTTGTGCTTGAAACCGCGACGGAACTCGTTCAGCTGCTTGTTCACATTGATGAAATACGCCTTCATTTCGGCTTTTGAGATCCGACCGTCTTTGTCCGCGTCGATTAGGACGAACGAGTCGAGGAAGGGAAAGTTTCCGGCGATCAACTCGAATTCCGGACGACTGATGTACGAGTCTTTGTCGTTGTCGTAGTGTTTGAACACCGCCTCGACCATCGCGGAGATGTGTTTGTAGACGGTTTCGCGGTCTGGCGCAGAGCACACGCCAGACGCCCAGTCGGCGAAAACGACCGATTTGGCGGCGGATTGGAACTGAAAGTGAGGGAGGTGTAAGGGCATTCCTAGACTGTCTGATATTGTGCGTGTCTACTGCAACCATCAGCTCTGTCTATCTGGATGGTAAAAGGTATATAGGCATTTCCAGGCTATTTGATATGGTGCGTGCCTGGTGTACCTGGTAAGCTGTCTGTCTAACGTGCACAAGGTCAGAGGTTCAAATCCCTATGCAATTTTTTGTTTTTTGTTTGTTAATTTAAGCCCTAAATCGATGTGTGTGGTTTCAAAACTCACATTCAAAAGTGTCCTTGGCTCCCGCTTCAAGCTGAGATCATAGATATCGTCCTCATTGTAAGTTATATCGAGTAAAACCTGAAATCACACATTAAACACCTCGCTTCCAACTACCGTATACCTTTAGCGTATTCACAAGATCCATATTGGAGTCTGGAAAGTTGTGCGTCATGCGGTTGACGCTCAAAAAGTGCGATAAGTGGTTAGCCAAGTGATAGAGCTTCTTGTAGCCGACGAGCCGCGTTTTGTCAAAGTCGAATCCTTTCGATTGAAGAATTATGAGATCTTTCAAGTGTACACCCCTGCAATGTGGCTTATTTGAGGCCGGTTTTAAGCGCAAACGCTACATGATAGGAATTCTAAACTGCCGATCGGTCTCCTGAAGGATTTTGCGATATTGAGAAAAGTTGTTCTGCGCAGAGAGGAGCAGCGTTAGCGTTGTTATGTCCTGCAACGCAGAGGATACGGTAGAAGGAGCGCGCAAGAGGGTACCTTCTTGGTGTCCGTGGTCAAGCAGCCCATGGTCTTGTAGAGCCGAGAGATGTTGCTGTGAGTGACGCCGCCGATCACCGCCATCAACGTGTTGAAGTTGTTCATCCGTCGCAGATGCTTCCCGACGTTTACGAATTTGGTCATCACGTCAGCGCGTTCTTTGGGCGTGGTCTTGCCGAGGATCATGCATTGGACCCAGTTGGAGAGGCTCTAAAGTAGCGAAAGACTTGTTATGAGCCTGTGGATGCCAAATTTGAAGCGTAAAAATTAAAAAATTATAAAAAAAATTGACGTTTATGATACACAGATGCATAGGCATAGGCAATTACAGAAAAAGAATTGTTTAACAACATAAAAAGCTTAATACATATATTCGTGAAAATGTGAAAAACCTGCACCAAAAATATAAAAAACAGCGACCAAATAAACTGCAAAATGCTAAACAGCGATCAGTGGCCCAAGTTCAAAAGCGCCAAAATCATGGCAGAATAAAACAGCCATGGATTAATGGGATATTCCAATAATTGAAAAAATTACAATGTATTAAAAAAGCATTTTTAATTTATTTATAATTTTCTCTTCTGGAAAACTTTTCCAGAATTCCAAAAATAGTTTGCAGAATTATGTTGAAATTGAAAGCGAAATTAAAACTAATTTATTCAGCGTTTCTCTTAAAATTCATACTACCAATCTTTGTGAACATTGAAAATTCGAATTGGAATGCTTAAAACGATTGAAAAGCATTCAAAAAACCATTTCAACGTTTGATTTTAGAATAAAACTACGAAAATTTGGTCGAACTGTTCAGTTGAATCACTTGATTATGTAATGCATCATTAGAAGTTGAATGTGAGCAGTAAAAGATAAAAAATGAACTTGTAATCCTTGTAATTTTGTGAAACTCATTTATTCAGAAATGTCGATCTCTGTGAACTCAAATTCAAATTAAATTGCTAAAAAATAATGCACTATAATGTAAAATAATGCACGTTCTAAAAACCAAACGCTTAAAGCTATAAAAAAGCTTAATATATTTGTGAGAAAATTTGTGAAAAAACGGCGCCAAAAATAAAAAAAACAGCGATCAAATAAACTGCAAAATGCTTTGTGAAATCTTTGTGAACATTGAAAATTCGAATTAAATGCTAAAAAAATCGGAAAGCGTTCAAAAACCAAAAATGATAAACGTTTCAACGTTCGATTTTAAAATAAATGAGCTTTCAAAACTACAAAAATTTGGCCAAATCGTTGAGTTGAATTACATGAGTCTGTGATGCACCATTAGAAGTTGCAACTTCAGAGAGCACAAAAATGTACAGTCGTTGTATTTTTGATTTTTTTAGACAACGATGCTTATGAAAAAGCCAAAAATATGAATTAAATCAATAATTAATTGCAGCGCCTCGTTAAATCTAAGAATCATGCACTGGGCCCAGTTGCACAATATTTAAAATTTAAGAGCTTATAAGTTATAAGGTCAAGGAGCAAAAAATATACGAAAATGGAGTTTTCAGCAAGAACAAGACTGATTACAAGATTTGCAAATACAAGGCTTGCAAATTTGAAGCTCGAAATCTCAAAAAATCTGTTTAGTAAATCCAATATTTAATTCTACCCATTCCTGCCGCCAAAAATACTGCGCGCTAGGTTCAGCTTATTTGTTTTGTACCAGGTTACATACTTAACCGTACTACATATTTGGTACGTACAGCCATGTTGATTTGGTCAGGCAGCGGCGCCCAGTTAAACTGTATAGTGAAGCGTCAGCTACAACTTGAGCCAACAAAAATCCAATTTTCGAGTGACTTTATGCGCAAGTCGAGGCGCAAGTCTAATATACCTTTTGCTACTGGCATCACCAAAAAAAATAAATAAATAAAAATAAATAGGCCGCAGCTCTTATTACCGTAGCGTACCAAACGCACGCTGGGAGGCACACTCACGTTGTCAAAAAAGACCAAATTAATTTTAAATGTCTCCTTAGCAATTCAAATATTGAATTTCTCTAAAAGTGGCGCGCTTTAAAATCTTTTTAAAACATGCTGAAGTTTTGGCACAAAAATACGTTGTGTTGTGAATGATTTCATCAAAAATCGATTAAAGAATTGAAGGTCACTAAATTTGGTTGAAAATTTGAAAAACCCACCGTAAGTTCAAAAATTGAAAAGAGAGAAAGACAAATTTGGTGACAAATTTGCAAAAAATTTGCAAAATGATATCCTTTCTATCCGCGCACAGAGCAGAAAAATAAGTTTGAATAATTTGAAAAAAGCATACCAGAATTTGCCAAAAATTTAATTTAATTTATTTACACACAATCAGTATTACAAGTTATTTAAGAAATTACACATACAAGAGGGGATTGGAAAAGGTGTGTAGGAAGGCAAGAATCCCCTAGTTACATTGAACCCGTCAGGATTCAAGAGAATGATTTCCAAAAATATTTCAGCTTTTAATTAATCTAGCAACAGAAAAACGTTTATCAGTCAAATAGCAACAATTCTGCTTTTATATAACTGTTTTACACCAAATCGAAACCGTGCAGCACTCAGTAAGTATCACGTGAAACAGCCGGAATTCTCCAACGTATAACCTACGGATATATAGCGTCTTACAAAAATGGTGACAGCGCAGATATTTAAAAATCTGAACATTTCCGTAAGAGTGCTCAAAAATGAGTTTAAAACCAAGCATGGATTTACTGAAATTTTTTGTTGTAAATTTAAACACACAAACATAAAATGTATAAAACGTATAAAATTTAAAAATTAATTTAAATTCACGTTTTCGCAAATTCATTTGTTTAAATCACGCATGCACTTCCAGTGATTGGTTTATACAACAATTTATTTAAAATTACAAAGTCGTGTTAATGAATTGTACTGGTTGTGGATGTGAAAAGCTTCACTGCAAGCATTTCCAAAAATGCAAGTGGAAAAGGCTAAAAAAAGAAAAATGGCTCACTCTCAAAAATTTTGCCGATTTCAGTGTGCTTGGAAATGCACTTAAGCTAGGCTCAACTTCTGTCTGCTTCATAAATCTTAAGCCTGAATTATTGGGTTTAAATCCATCGAAATGGAGCGATGGTCCAAGGATTGTTTTATCATTGCATCATTTCTCTTTTCTTTAACGGTTTCAATAACTGTATTTAATTCTTATAAAACTGATGCAAACGCTTGTATGTACTCAAATATCAGTTTCAACTAAGCACTGACGAATTATTAAATTCGAAAAAAATGAACCGTTTGAATCTTAAATCTTGAATCATTCAATGATGAATAATGTATATCAAAAAGCTTTGAAAATTCTTGTTTTTTAAATAATATATTTGCAAATATGTGAAAAATCAAATGAAAAATGAAAAGGAGTCGTCAGTCGAACTGCAAAAAAAGAAAAAAAAACGATAAAACAGCAAATGTTGCAGCAGTTGTTGTCATGTTGAATTCAAATTAAATTGCTAAAAAATCATGCACCATAATGTAAAATAATGCACGTTCTAAAAACCAAACTAAAGCTATATAAATGTTGATTATAAAAATGTACATTCGTAGTAATTTTACTGAAATGTTTTGGACAACAATGACTTCTAAAGAGGTCAAAAATATGAACTAGTGAATAAATAAATAATTGCAGCGCCTCGTTAAATCTAAGAATCATGCACTGGGCCCAGTTGGAAAAGCTCTAAAATTAATTTGTGGATCCGAATAATTTTTTTAAATAATCTAGAAAATTCCTGTAATTATCAAAAAAACTTGAATAAATTGTTAATAGTTTTTGTTACAACCAAAAAATAAATAAATAAAAGTAAATAGGATGCAGCTCTTATTACCGTAGAGGATTGTACCAAACGCACGCTGGGAGGCACACTCACGTTGTCGAAAAAGTTCAAAAAAGACCACATTATTTTTAAATGTCTCCCTTGCAATTCCAATATTGAATTTCTCTAAAAATGGCGCGTTTTTCGTGAATCGTAAAAAAATCGTTGAATCGTAAAAATCGTTTTAAAATGAACGGTAGTTTTGGGACAAAAAATAGTTTCGGCACAAAAATATGATGCGTTGGTGAATGAATTCCCCAAAAATCGATTAAAGAATTAAAAGTCACTAAATTTGGTTGAAAATTTAAAAAACTCACCGTAAGTTTAAAAATTCAAAAGGAAGAATGTTTGACAAAAAATGACAAATTTACAAAAGCGTGGCAACAAAAATAATAGTTCCTTTTTATCCGCGCACAGAGCAGAAAAATAATTTTGAATGATTGAAATTTAATTTGCATTATAAAATTATGAATTTGCCGGATCTCCAAAAATATTTCAGCTATTAACTAACAACAAAAAAACGATTATCAGCCAAATAGCCACAATTCTGCTCTTCTATAGCTGCTTTAAGCCAAATTGAAACCACGAGGCCCACTCACTCACACCAGTATCACGTGAAACAGCCGGAATTATCAAATGGATAATCTACGAATCTACGGTGCAAAGACCACAAATATAAAGAGACACCACAGGTATTTAAAAATGTGAATAAGTACTCAAAAATAAGTTTAAAACCAAGTATGGATTTACACAAACATAAAATGTAAGTAGAAAATTCAAAAATTAATTTAATTTGACTTTTTCGCATTTTCGCCTCCGATGGTTTAATTGTGTTCTGGAAGCTCTGGTAGCCCCTCAACATATAATTTTTTGGAATTTACGGAATTGTTTCGACAGAAGAGTCATCCTTTGCACTTCAAAAAAGAACCGACGAAAAATCTAAAGTACCCGGAGATGTCCGAAAACGAAAACGGCTGGACCCTGTACTGCCGCTATGTGCTACTAGTTGTAATATGGAAAACTACACCGTAAGCAAAAATCAAAATTCCAAATTTCAAGTGGTAAATTCAAGTGCTCAAAAAACAAAAATTTCCTAGCAAATTTCCGAAAACGGTTGGACACTGTACTGCCGCTGACTGAATCCAATTGGAATGTTCTCTATTGTACCCTTTACGGAATTGTCACTTCGTTTGAATAGTGCACAAAAAGGGTTATTTCGAAAATGTATACCGTAAACTCATTATGTGCAGCCTAGATTCAGCTACAAAAACACAGAAAAATGAGTTTAATTCATTCATGTACTCACTGCTTGCCACATCGTTTACACAAAAATTGAGTTAAAATTAAAAGTTAGGGAATCGTGTTACTGGTTGTAAATAAGAAAAGCGTCACCGTAAGCAGAATTCAGAATTCTAAAATTCAAGTGGTAGACTCAAAAAACAAAAATGTCAAATTTACAACATTTGAAAGTTCTTTTTTATTCCCGCACAGCAGATGAATAAAATTGAAAAATCAAATATAATTAGCAATAAAACTAGACCAAAATTTGATGAATTTGTCTGGAGTTGTATGCTCACACTGCAAAAAATTTTGCCGATTTGTGTGCTTGGAAATCCACTTAAGCTAGGCTCAGCTTCCGTCTGTTTCGTAGGCCTGAATTATTCAATTTCAATCCACGGATATGTAGCGGTGGACAAAGGAAAGTTTACAAAAATGTTGACACCAAAGTACTGCTCGCAAGGGTTCTCAAAGAATCATAATTTGTTTTAAATTTGAATTTTGAAAAAATTTCTGCATGCCTGCACACCTCATCCCCTAAACAGTTTCAATAACGCTAAAAAATTCTTTTCAAAGTGGTGCAAACGATTGTACTGGTACAGATCGTGCTCAAATATGTATCAGTTTAAAATAAACAGTGATTTGCTGCTTACGAACAAATAATGGCAAAAAATGATTTAAACAATTGAAAGAATTATTGATGTTGTGGAAGTTGGTTGTAAATTTGAAAATTTGAATAAACAAAATTAAAGAAAAAATAAAAAATAAACCGGTTGAATCTTAAAATATTCATTCAATGATGAATTATGTCTACCAAAAAAATTCAAACGGAATATTTGAAAAATTAAGAACAATAATTGATGCGTATTTAAAATTCAAAACAATTCAATTATTTTAAATTCAATATTAAAATGTACGTTTGTTCAAGTCTTTAAAGTGTGGTACGCTGTTTGTGTAATTTTAGTGTCTGTAGTTGTCTAACTGGTAATATTGTAATTTCAAAAGACAGGCCATGAATCGATTAGCAGGCCAAAAAAACATCAATTTTTGGAATTTCTTATCGAGTGACGGTTTGTTCCATTCGACAGAAGAGTGATCAATTGAACTGCAAAAAAGGATATGTTCGATAGAACAGCAAATAAAACAAATTGCAGCAGTTTTTGTCCCGAAAGTTATCGCTGGCGAATTTCCAAAAATAGGTAAAAAATCTCCAAAAAAGTATCCAATTCTTTAATATCTCTTCTTTCGAATGTTGCAGAAAACAGAATCTTAAAACATTCATTCAATGATGAATTATGTCCATCAAAAAAGCTTTGAAAATTCAAACGGAATATTTGAAAAATGAAGAACAATAATTGATGCGTATTTAAAATTGAAAAAAAAAAATCAATTATTTAAAATGCAATATTATAATGCACGCTTGTTCAAGTCTTTAAAGTGTGGTACTGCTGTTCCTGTAATTTAAGTTTCGGTAATTGTTTAACTGGTAATTTTGTATTATCAAAAGAAGATCAGCAACCGATTAAGAAATCCAAAAGACCAAAAAAAATTTTTTTTGAATTTATAGAATTTCTTGTCGAGTGATAGTTCCATTCGACAGAGGAGTCGTCAGTCGCACTGCAAAAAAGATATGTTCGATAAAACAGCAAATATTGCAGCAGTTGTTGTCCCAAAAAATGGTAAAAACACGGTCCAAAAAAGTGTCCAATTCTTTATTGTCTCTTCTTTCGAATGGTGCACAAAACTGACTATTTTGTTTGTTCGTTGAAAACGTGTGGTTAATTTTTCACGTGTAAGTAACTACGGTAACCGTATACTCAACAGGTTCATCTGCGCGAGTTTATCTAAAAAACAGAAATTTCAAACTTACGTTAAAGACCGATATTGATCGCTCGAGAATGGGCGTCGAACTCAGGCGATTACACTTTGCGTAGCGCTTCAATTCGCCTATCTAGAACCAAGAATATCGTTATCTACTCAAAAAACGACCATTTCCTTACCGGAACCCTCGAGAGCACCTTGTAGTCAATGTGACTAAGCGACGTGGAAATGTCTTCGGGGCTCCATTGCTCGAACGAAAGCGAAATCTGCCGCGCAACCGGATTTCGCACGGAAACGTTGCGTAGCCACGCGTAGGACGGACTAGAGCGGAACCCCGTTATTCAAAAATGACCTCAAATCGTGTCTTACACAGTGGAAACGTCCAGTTCTCTAACGGCGGTCTCATCGATGTGGTCGCTGGCGGCCATCTGCTTCAGACGGTCGACCAATCGACAGAGTTGCGTGTTTGCGTCAAAGTGGATTGGAAACGTTTGGATCCAGAAGCCGACGGCGTAGCAGATTTTCTCCCCGAGCTCTTGGTACTCGTCCTGTAAGGGAGCAATTGAAAATCACAAAACTGTTGCTAAAATAAAGGGGGACGGTGTGCAAAAAATTGATAAAAAATACTGGAATATTTCTATAATTGTGAATTTGTTATTTTGTCTATTTTGAGTTTTGTTCTGAACTTTCAAAAATATTTTCAAATTTTAAAATTCGCCAATTCACAAACTGCGTGACAGAGCTAGGAGCAGAGCTGACACGCAAACAATTCGAGTTTGTTAACAAGCTGAAATAGTTGCATAGCAGTTGAGTTTTTTCTCAGATTCGTGAAGATCAAAAAATTCAAATCTATACAACAACAAAACTAAGCTGGAACTATAAAACTGGTTACAAAATAACAAAATAACATTTGACAGAATTGTTTTGAAAATGGCGATAAATTTTTAAAATGAATTTAAGCTCAACGTATTTGAGTCAGTTTGATTGATTGAATTGATTGATTATGGAGCTACCAGCAGTTCCCAACAAAAATGTTTTTTTATTTTGCATCTGCAAATATCATACCGTATTGGATATTTTTATGCTCATGTTATTGATTTACGCGTTAAACAAAGTAGCAAAGTAGCGAATTGTAGCAAATTCAGCAGATTGTTTTGATGCTGTAGAATCTGTAAAATTGAATTGGTAAATTTAATTTAAACTCACTGTTGAAATCACTTTGATCTACTACCAGTTTGGTTTGCAGCCCACAAAAATGCCTTTCATGCTTGTAGCAAAACACACGCCGTATGTAACACGGTGGTTTTGCATAAATTCGTGCTAATTTGTGTTGTCTTTTACACAAAAATCGCGGCAAATTAGTTTGCAAAAATGTAAATAAAATGTAAATTAACAAATTTATGGAAGCAATATGATATTTACAAATTTACCAATTTGCCAATTTACAAAAAATCCGAGACTGCACAACAGAAAGCCTTCTTACCTGATACAGCGCAATGAAGTGAGCCATCATCTCTGTGCTCTCCATCAGCCACTCGTACACCATGAAGAGACATTTCGGGAAATCGGATATTGGATCGCCGTCTTCTCCTAAAACGTAAAGTTAACCTCTCGAGGTGGATGACAATTTTATCAGTTTAAATTCTAATTTAGTTATAAAAACTGAAAAATTTGTTTCTTATTGCTAAATTAAAATTACATCCTCTAGTAGCTTTCTTTACACGACAAAAAAGACGTAAAATTAATTGCGATATGACCGTTGGTTGATGACGATTGCGATTGAAAATTGATTGCGATATACGATATTTTTGATAACGATCAAAAATAAGTATAAAACAAAAGATATACGGTCGCTTATTTGCAAAAATACGCTTTTCGACATGGATGGCATTTTTCCAGTTTAAATTCTATTTTGTTTCCAAAAATGGAACAATAAATTGAATTTGAAAATTACTGTTTTATTGCAAAATGAAGAACAATGAAATTAAGCATTTGTTCTAGTAAATTTCCCTTCTGCAACAAAAAAAAACGTTAAATTAATTGCAATTCCTCAAAAAAATAACGGTATATCGAAATTTGATTTGATGGATTGGATAATTTTGAATCTTGGTACTTAACAAATGAAAAAAAAACTGGTAGATTTATGATTTATGATATACTGTCCAAAAAAATGCAATGTATTACTGTCTACAAAAATTATTAGCTGAAATTTGGTTTGCAGTACTACATAGGTTTGAAAATAGTCTGCCACCCTACGTGCGGCGCCCAATATTTACGGACCGTTTCTTTCTATCTGGCTTTTATCAAAACTCTAAATGTATGCTTGAAACTGATCTACTGAGTGATTTTATTTTTTTTGTATTCACTTTGAAGACGAGTAAACGCGTTAGTTTGAGTGATCGGCAACTTAGATAGTCGGGCCCCGGTAGCTGAGCCAAGCCACAGAGGCAATCTTCTAACCTCAAAAATTAAAATTTCTTTTTGAAAAACACATTTGTCACTGATTCACTTCTAATTAAAGTATGCAAACTGATGTTTACGAGCTTGATCCCTTAAATAGATACCAAGGTTGCCAAAAATCTTTAAATTTGACTATTTTTCGACTAGATGTGTATGAACATATCGGACTGTTTGTTATTGAGCGCTGAGTCGGCAATTTATTCAAATTTTGTAAATGATCAACTAAATTTTTAAATTATGAGCTCTGCTTTCTTCACGCACATGTAGATATCGCGGAATGCGCATATTATCGAGATTACTTTATTGGAAAATTTTTCGATACTTCAACGCTTCAACTCTCGCTTCAAAAATACTCAATAACTCAACTAAAAAATATTAAATTGCGTCACTGTTACTCATTCTTGTGTTGCATCCCTCAAAAATAATTCAAAATAAATTTGGAAATCAAAATCTTAAGCAATAAATATTCCTGTTATTCACATTTTATTTTTACAACAAATCCCGCAAAAAATTGAAACAAACCAATCCCCGCTCAGCAAAATCCTCAGCGCACAGAATGACCAACTGCGCCGGGTTGTAATCTTTCTATTCTAATCAGGGACACTCGTAATTTGACTCGAAAATAATTAAGTAAAATTATTTTACATAATCAAAAATCAGTCTGCATTTTTGAAAAATCGGTAAATTTTTAACTGAAACGCTCAAATCATCGCAAAATTCGCATTATTGAGGTTATTTATTCTGAACTATACTGAAAAATTGTTCGAATACCGAGTCCTTGGCTCAAAAATACCACGGAGCAACATCCCTGTTGCTCGATCAAAAAAATTTGCAACAAATTTGTAAATCAAAAAAATATTCCTATTAATCACATTTTATTGTTTAAAAAAATCCCGAAAAAAACTAAACAAACCACTCCCCAAACTCACCAAAAGCCTCGGCGCACAGCCTGACCAACTGCGCCGCATTGTAGGGCTGATCGGGTTGCGAGGAGCAACTCGGAGCGTTCATCGCCGCCTTGTTCGCCGGACTCACCACGAAAACAATATTTCCATATCGCTCTCGCGCTAATCGCCCATCGTCGACGACAGACGACTGGACGGACGTAACAACAGGAGTAACGTGTCGATTGTGTTGTTGAATGCGAGGATTTGCGATCTGGAAGTGGATGGAGTGTTCAGCGAGGGAGAGAGGCGGTGCAACGCGCGAGCGCGAGTGGAAAAGCCGCGATTCACGCGATTTGAAGGCGGAAAACAATGGAGACACAGGTGGGTTGACACGCGATATGCTGTGACAAGCTGATTGGAGTGGAGGTTCGCGTGACTAGCGGAACTTTTGAAGGCGAGTTTTTGAGCGGCTCAAATACAGCACAGTGAGCAGGATACGGTAGTTAATGTACGGTATGTTGAGATGGGAATTTAAGACCAAAAATGACGTTTTTGATTTTACTGAAGGCTAAATGGCCTTAAATCCATAGTTTGGTTGTGAAAGCAGTCAAAATTGAGCTAAAAACACAAATTTTGATTAAAAAAAGATAGCTGATTATTACTGGGAGAGACGCGCATCTTCAAAAATGCTTTGAAAAAAGCTCTACTTTAATGTGTTCATCTTTTGGGCATTATTTAATTAAAATTATTTAAAAGTTGACCATTTAACATGAAATGCTAAATGACCCTCTTGAGTTTAGAGGGAGGTTAAAATGAAATTTAAAAATCACAAAAATAGCAATTTAATTTATTCCTTTTTTTGTATTTGTTTTTTCTCTTGGTCCAAAATCCATTGTCAGGTCGTTTTAAAGCAGCTCACATCTGGTTATCTTGGCGCCTACGCGCGCGTTTAGGAGCAAAAATTCATGATTTGTTATTGTTTGTAATTGAGATTGGACACACTTTGAATTTTTTTAGCTGAGACGTTCATCTTTTGGGCATTATTTAATTGAAATTATTTAAAAGCTGACCATTTAAAATGACTTGAGTTAAATGACTTGAGTTTAGGGAGGTTGAAACTTAAATTAAAAATCACAAATTCAGCAATTTAATTGATTCTAGTTACCCTATGTTTTCATGCCGTGTCTAAGCTGACCGTTAATGTTAAGCACACCGTCAAAGATGAGAAACTACTCGAGCTAGCTTGACTTTGACAAACACTTGACAAAAATTCATGATTTGTTTTTGTTTGTCATTGAGATTGGTTGGTAGCGATGAAGCGGTAGAGCAATTGCTGTAAAGAATTTCATAGACAGAAGAATAGCCACAAAATGAATCTTTGTATTCAAAATTTTGAAAAATTTGACATTTATTTTTTTAGTATCTATTATCAATTATCATCTATGCTTTGATGTTCGTGGTTGATCGGTGTCACAAAGACAATCATGCAGGCCTTACCACGCAAGAACAAACGACAAAAATTCGACAGCGAAGCAAAAATGGAATAAAATTTAACTAACTGCTTCAAAATGCTTCAAAAATCATGTTTGTTTAGTGACACTTTCTTTAGTTGAAACGGTGGAGCGGTACGGAAATTGACTTTGCTGCAAAAATGGAATACAATTTAGCACATCTCAATTAAAGCTGCCAAACTTTGCGACTTATTTTCAGCGTAAACGCCGAACCTGCTGTCAAAAAACTGTGACGATTTATATTTAAAAACGACTATTTAAACAATTTCAATTTACAATTTGAAACTTCAATTTATGCTTCATAAAGCAAGTGCTTTATAAATACAAAAATAAAGAAAGTCTTGAATTTTTGAAGAGTACGCCAATGAAATGTTTCCATTTGCGTTTAGAAGCTTAATTCCTAAATAGAATGTAATTGTTTCTGACCGGCAAAACTGCAAAAACAAACTATGAAATGAAGGTATTTCATCTGAATTAAAGATGCCAAATTGAGATACAGGATTTGTGACGCACTTTCGACATAAACGCACAAGAAATCTGTTCTTTTTTCAAATTTGTCCTCGTAATTGTCGCTGAAAATTGCTGAAATAGCCGCAAAAATAAAAAAGTCACGAGGACATTCATGAAGACCTAACCACGCACGAACACATACAAAAGCGATGACATATCATCAAAAATGGAATAAAATTTAACTTTTTTGACTCTCTGCGTACTAACAAAATGCTCTTATTCAAAAATCAAGTTTATTTAAAAATTTAAATACGACAATTTAAACAATATCAATTTGAAACTTCAATTTGAGTAATTATGCTTCATGAAGCTAGTGCTTTATAAATACAAAAATATTGAAAGTCTTGACGTTTTGAAGAGTATGTTTTCATTTGCGTTTAGAAACGTTATTAATTCCTTTATAATTCCTAATTAGAATGTAATTAACAATGACAAACAAAATCTGAAACAACAAACTACGAAATGAACGTATTTCATCTGAATTAAAGATGCCAAATTGAGATAAGGATTTGTGACGCACTTTCTACGTAAACGCACAAGAAATCTGTTTTTTTTTAATTTGTCCTCGTAAGTGCCGCAAACAAAATAAATGTTCTTATGCGAAAGAAGAAATTTATAACAACAAAACAACATCATTGTTCAAAAGCTCAAAAATCAACATTGAAAATTACCTTTTTTGGGCAGGTCATACTCACAAAATTTTGTCTTTCAACGAGAATGACAGAAAAACTGCCTTAAAATTGATGAATGCAAGAAAATGTTCCAGTTCACAAATTAGAATTAATTGAAAATACTTTCTGTGATATAATTCTCCAAAAAGAGCAAGTTCTAGCTCCAGTGTTTCAGCTGTATCTATCAGAGTGAAGTCATATTTTAAGATTGTCAGTCACCATCATTGCAACAAAGAAAAACCACCTGCACCCTATGAAGACTATTAAGTCAAAAGACAGGGCTAAAAGACTCAGTCACTCAGCCAAAACTGAGCCTAACACGTAGCCTAAGCATAGTAATAGCCATACAATGCTTTACGAAGCCATCAAGCCTACACTTGAGCGTACACCAATTGGCCTGCGTCGAGCCTCGAGGATATAACCGAGAATTTCAAAAATGTGATTTTGCGGTTCTTAAAAATTTAAATCGCGGCTCTGGGTAAAACCGTGTGATTTGTGATCTATTGCACTCAAAGTTCATACTTCATACCTTTTAAAGCCGACTTATTCCATCGCTTCCTGTTATCAGCATCCCGATTCTCCTACGTTACCGAGCTACCGTGTGCCAGGCGCGCGCCACAAACAACTCTAGAAGAATGGTTATTCGCGAGGCTTTTGTGAGAAAACTGGCACGGCCAAGTTATTGTTTCCGTTCATACGCGCGTAAACAGGTCACGCTTGGAGAGGTAAACACGGCGCAGCATGATTCGTGGTTTGTATTTCCAATTTGTATTACAGTAATTCCAAAAATCTGTTAGTCAAGGCAGTTCCGACGCCCAATCGGTCTGTCTTTGAAATTTATCACCAAAGCCACCTAGAAAAACATCAAACTGCAAGCTGCAAATTGCAAATGTGAAAAATCGGTAGAATCTTCAACAAAAAATCACTGTTTGTAATGCAGTGTTTAATTCAAAAAAGGCTAGAAAACACTACAACTACATGCAAAATTCTATTGACAAAAATAGTTAACAATTTAAAAATTATATTTAAAAGTGATTAAATTTGTGGAATATTTCAAAAAATTTATATCTTGAATTTTGAAAAAAAATGTCATTTGTGTCCATCGCGCTTACCTTAATCGCATTCTTCAAGTTCAAAGTTCACCTTATCAAGCGAAGCTGCTCATCGCTTCCTGTTCTTTCAGCGCATCAGCTCGCATATGGTACCGAGCTACCGTGTGCCAGGCGCGCGCCACAAACAACTCCAGAAGAATGGTTTTCCGAGCGGCTTTTGTGAGAAAGCTGGCACGGCCGAGTTATTGTTTCCGTTCATACACGCGTAAACAGGTCACGCTTGGAGAGGTAAACACGGCGCAGCATGATTAAAAACAATAATTCGCGGTTTGTATTTCTGGGAAGCGAGTTAATGAACACACCGAGAATAGGGATTCGCGGGTACGAGAATCCAAAGATTGCAATTAGATCACACGAGTGAAAGGTGTTTTTGAAGAGGGATAAATCAGAAATTCATTCGAGAGGATAAGAGATGGTTAGGTCTATCTTAACGAGTGGATGCTGAATCACATGTGGGGCTGAGGCTAGTTTTAGCTGGGAAAAACAATACCTGCTCTGCTGGCAGTATAATTTGAGCGCTATGCTTTGCTTGTAAGCTCAATTTATGGGAGATAACTCAGAAGCGGTAACCAACAAAAATATGAATTTTTGAATTGCACTAGAGCTTTAAATAGAACCTCAAAAAAGCAAATTAAAATTGAAAATACTGAAATTCAAACAAATTGGTTTAAGAAATCAGTTACAAATACAAAAATAGCTTATTGCGTAATTGAAGTTGACAAAAATTCCATTTTTTAACAATTCTGAATTTGTATTTTCAGTATTTCGGAAAACTGCATTTTGCTCTTTTGGCAATAGAAGTTTAGCGCTGTGAAAATGCAATTTAGATCTTACAGAAACAGCACAGTGTATTTGGCGAACGGATGAGATATTCCAGAAGCGGTAAGTGACAACATTGTAGATTTAGCTCCTAAAAGACTCAAAATAACAGAAGACCACTCTTAACTTCAAAAAAGCTTAAAAATTTATAGCGTTGTTCTTAATTGGATAAAGTCAAGTCCAACAAAAATTAGATTTATTAGATGAACTGAACATTTCTCTAGAGCACTGAAAGCTCAAAAAGCAAATTGAAATTGAAAATATTGAAATTCAAACTAAATTTGGGGTAATTTTCAAGTTTAATCAGTTACTCTTATTGATCAGGTTACTGCTTATTGCAAAAATGAAGTTTTCAAAAGTTGATTTTTTAATTTTCAAACAATTCTGAAAATTTGTTTATTTTAGTATTTCGGAAAACTGGATTTTGCAATAGAAGTTTTAGCGCTGTTCTTTGCTTGTAAATGCAATTGAACTAACCCAGAAGCGGTACGTGACAAAGCAGCGCAGTCGAATTGAGAGAGACTTAAGATAACAGACGCACACGACACATCGCTTTCAAAAAAATTCAGCGCTATGCTTGCTTGTGAATGCAGTTTATGGGAGATCACTCAGAAGCGGTACCTAAGCAACGCCGAAAACACAATTTGGCGCCCGGATAAGAGGCTTGAGATACTGCGCTTCAAAAAACAAAAAAAAACCAAATACCGTTTTTCAAGTTTATGTTGATTTATGCACTGGACGCACAGAAGACAAGTGGGCATTAACGCCGCAATAACTTGAAAGACACGTTTGTTCGTGCTGTAGCACATTATGAGGCATAAATAGATATCAAAAAATTCGCAGCGGGGTTAGCATCAAATGCCCTAGTGCTAAGCGTGTTTTTGCACTGAAGTACTAGAAATTCAAAAAAGCAATTTTTTTAAAATTATTATTTGAGAATATTGAAAATAATGTTCGAGTTGAAGAACATTGTAAGTATAAAAAAGGCAGATATCAAAAATTTGCTTATTTTTAGCGATAGCGAATAGGGTTAGCGAATGCTACTGATGTACGGATTGCCGGAATCCGATGACACGATTAAAGCTATACTTTGCTTGTAACCGTAAATTTATGGGAGATATTCCAGAAGTGGTACGAAAACACCCAGAACCACGCGATTTGGCGCTCGGATAAAAGAGTTATCGGACTGCCGCATTCCAAAAAAACTAAAAATTACAATCCCGTTTTTTGAATTCTATGACGTAGTTTAGGTAGCACAGAAGAAATGTGTTGCGTTTGTAACGACGCAACATCTTGAAGACACGTTTGTCCGTATTGTAACACACAACAAAAAATGGCCAGAAAGGTTAGCAAATGCTATTAATATGCAAGAATTGCCCAGAATTGGATGACGATTGTAAATGCAATCAATGGGAGATATCCCAGAAGCGGAAGCGGTATACAACGCAGCACAGTCGCTTTTGCGCCCGGAAGACTTAAGAGGCTTAAAAAGATAAAGTCCAGTTCAAAACTGAGTGCTTCAAAAAACTAAAAAATCCTGTTGATGTTGATAGCAAGAAAATTTGAATGTGTTGTTTTTAACGCAGTAACTTGAAAAGCGCTACAGCACATTATGGGTACAAATTAGACTCAAAAAATTGCCAAATTAAGTGAAGGCTACTAATTGAAGAATGGCTCAGATTGAATTTATACAAAAATAATTGAATTATGAGTTGCAATGGAACTTGGTAGAAACCTCAAAAAAGCAAATGTAAATTGAAAATATTGAAAATTAAACAACACCAATTTTTATCAGTGGTGTAATCACGTACTACGGCATAGAAATTGGTCACTGTAAAATGTAAATTTCGAAAGTTGAATTTTTTGATTTTCAAAGATTTGTTTTTCTTCTTGTTGTTAAAATGTTTCGTTGCTAAAAACAAATTTTTTAAGCAGAATTGTTGTAAAAGGCGAACGAGGATCAAACGTTAAGTTAGTCTAACAATATAGAAGTTACATTCAATTTTATGCTTCATTCCAAAAATGCTTTTGTTAATCTGGACCAGCGCAGAATAGTTGTTTTCGCACCCAACTTTGAACGGTTTTATTAAAACAGTCCAAAGGAAAGGCTTTTAAACTAATGTAACAGCAATATTCGTTGCTCAAAGATTTAAAAGGCCGAAAAAAGACTGCAAAAATTGAAAAAAACTTAGGTTAATGATGTGCAATTCAACGATTATGTGTTAGATTAAAGACATGGATACTCAAGGAGCCCTCCAAAAATAAGTACAAACAATGCAATTTGCGATTTGATGATTTGACGAGTGACGACAAAAATTCTCGAGTTTTGTTTAGAATTTAGGAAGCTGGTCAAATAAACAAAAAAAAATGAAAGAGAAAGAAAATTTATATCTTACTGTGGTAGTTCAGGAAGGAGAAGCATTAAAGTCTGTGAGTTTACTCAACAAGTCCAAATCAGCAATATTAAGAATAAAATTACCTCCGCGTATTTCTGACAAAAAAAAACGTCAAAAAAATTCTGAGATTTTCAAAGCGTGTTTATATGCTTGTTTATAAGTTAATCGCTATGACCAGTAATGTCTCCTCTATCATGTGTTGTTTTTGTGCTCCATTTAATCGAATAAAACGGCTCAAGGCCAAAAATTTTGTGATAGAGAATTAGTTGGCATATTTCTAGGCCGCAATAATCGAAAAATATCCTTGAAAAGCGCTGTATTCTATTACTACACTCAAGAATTACTTTAGCTTTTATTGAATCGTCTGCTGCGGTTGAATTTTGTAGTTTTTAAACAAAAATGTTTAAACTATGCCAGTCTGAGCAAATGAGGAGAATAAAACGCATGCGAACGTTGTCACAGTGCTTCACATCATCCGAAAAACATGAATTTTGCGATGACATAAATGACAACTCTGACGTCAACAGCATATATCATGTCATATAACAGAGCCCTCAAAAATGACAGTGATGGTGACTGGACAACGGTGGTTATACGGGCAGTGATGACAAAAAACGCGTGGTCAGATCAAATAGCGTAAAGGTAACAACAAAAATGCTTTTAAAACTACTTGAAAATTGGAATTTTGATTGAATCTGAATGTTAATTAAATTTATTTTCTGCGTTTCTGTGTTTAATTGATCTGCAATTTGTTTTGAGTGCAAAATTCTGTCTTTTGCACTTTGTGTACACTGATGTGAGCAATGGGTTATGGCACAACCTTAAATGCTCAATAATTTTATTTAATTGTTTTTGAGCAATACGACACAAAATGGAACAACAAAACGTGTATCTATTTCCACAATTTTAGAGGAGATTATCGAGTTGAATGCCGGATTTCAAATGCTTCAACTATGTAAAGCTATAGTATCAAATAAAAGAGAATAAAAGCCATGGAAATTCTATCAAATTGAATTTGAATCAACCCCAAAATGTCGCTAATCGTCCTTCCTAAAGCACAGGAAATGACAAATCCACAAACCCAAAAATAGACACAAATCTCAACCCAAAAAATCCTCGCAATAAACTGCAAAAACTAGTGCTAAGAAGGGCAGAGGAAGAAACTGCAAAAAATTCTGTCTTTTGCACTTTGTGCATGTACACTGAGCAATGGGTTATGGCACAACCTTAACTGCTCATAAAATTTATTTAATTGTTTTTGAGCAATGCGACACAAAATGGATCTATTTTCAAGTGTATCTATTTCCACAATTTCAGAGGAGATTATCAACTTGAATGCCGGATTTCAAATGTTTTGAGGCCGCTATCAAAAATCGTGAACTGGTCAATTTGGTTGAATGACAACTCTGACGTCAACAGCATACATATATATCTTATCCCTCAAAATGACAGTGATGCTGACTGGACAACCGGTGGTCATGTGGGTAGTCGTGACAAATAAAGCGTGGTCGGATCAAGTTGCGTGGCATTCAACATGGGCTCATGGCATTTTAATAGAAAAAATGCTTTTAAAACACCTAAAAAGTGGAATTATGATTGAATCTACCTTAGTTTTCAATATCAAATGTATTAATGTAACAATATGTATGTATTATCTTGAATCACAGACAGTGGCAGTCAAACAGGCATTCAAAAATTGTTTGCTGTTTTAATAAATTTGCAATTTGTTTTGAGTGCACAATTTTGTCTTTTGCACTTTGTGTACAGTGAGTAATGGGCTATAGAATTCCCATCAAAATACTAAAAATTTCACATTTTATCATGATTACCATTGTAAATCATCAACTTGAATGCCGGATTATACTGGCCGTTTCAAAAAATCGTAAGCTGACTAATTCAGTGTTCACATCTACTAAAAGCAAAAAAAGAGTAATTTTAGTTTAAAAGATGAATTAACAAAAAATAAATACAGTTTTTGATTTTAAGCTTTTAATCTTACGCTCAAATGACATCAGAAAACAGCCAGCTAAGCGGAGAATCCGAATAAAAGTCTGAACGTTTCTTTTAGGCTATCATTTGAAAATGTAAAATCGTATTTTCGCACGGTAAATGGGAAGTCGTAAATCAAAAGATGGGCTGAAAACCTGAAAGCCAGAATGGATAAAGGCGCGTCCCGAACATTCGCAGAGCCCTTCACATCGGTAAGCTTGTTTTAGCATATTTTTTGCGACGGACAGAGAATCACATAATAGTTCCGTCGCCGTCAATGTGACGGAGACGGAAGCGGAACACGAAATCGGAAATAGACTCACCGTTGCTGATGTACATGGTGTGCATAGCACAGTATCTGTCAAAAAGACGGAGACGGAAACGATATACTATACGTAGCTTTAAATACAGGAATTTGTTATTCACTCCAAAAATCGTGACTTTTCAGTTTTTTGAAGAGGCCAAGTGGGAAAACTCTTAACTTAGTCTTAACTAGTTAACACATGCAATCTGGTGATTTTGAGCACGCTACGCTGGAATGATCAAGTCCAAAAATGTGGAAGAAAAATTTGATAAAAAAGAGGAAAACAAGAGAGTAACGCAACTCCTAAATCCTATTTTTACAGCACACATTTGTAAAAAAAACACAACAAATCCGAAATGAAATAAAAACGTTTAAAACCCATTGCGAAACCTTATTTTGTTTTAATTGTGAGTGCGAAGCCACAAAACTCCAAATAATTCAAACGTTAATAGAATGTAAAATCGTCTTTTTGCTGAGAGCCCTTCGCATCCTCCGCTGTGAGCATAATTTTTTGTTACGGACAGGATTTACATAAGAGCGTCCGTCAATGTGTCTGAAACGGAAAACGGAATCGGAAGTGGACTCACCGTTACTGATGTACTGATGTTGGATCCGAACCTGCGAGGTTTATTGACGATTGTTTGTATACGTAATTGGTCCCGAAGCGACCTCGTTATTAGGCCGCCAAGCATGTTGGTGTTGTCAACTGCGAACTGTGTTAAGTGATTGTTAATTGTTGTTATGATTGTTGCGCGTTATTATTAGTTATAATACAGGTTTAATTACCCAAGTTTGAGGCATTCCCAGATACGCGTACTCCCACTGTCGTAGACCAGTCTGCGACATAAAAGTGGCGATCAGCGATTCGAATTCCCGCTCACTCGTCAGTGAAGGAAGTCCAGTAGACTCGTGTAGTGACCTGATATTGTCACAGCGAGCACAGAAACGATGGGAGACGCTGGAGATGCCGCCGATGGGAAACCTGACATCATGCAGGCTCTGTTGGAGCAGAACGCGAAGCTCCTGGAATTGCTGAAGCAGCAGAAGACAGCAGCAGCGACAGGAAATTTGACTATGGAGGATTTGGCGCGGTCGATGGAGACCTTCGCGCACGAAGAATCGATGGGCGCGACGTTCGACCGTTGGTTCGAGCGGTATGAAGGCGTACTGGAGCAGGACGCAGCAAATCTCGCCGACGATGCCAGAACTCGTCTCGTCCTAAGGAAACTGGACTCGACAACGTACCAGCGTTACGCAGATCTAATCGCACCGGTGAAGCCAAATTCGCTGAACTATGCCGATACCATAGCCAACTTAAAGAAGTACTTCGGCTCGAAGGAATCATTGGTGGTATCCCGATTCAAGGCATTGCAACTAAGATGTCAAGGGGGGCAAGACCTCCAAAGCTTCGCCGGACAAGTGAACAAGAAGGCTGAAAATTTCAAGATCTCGACTATGACCGTGGCGCACCTCAAGGCGCTGCTGTTCGTGTGTGGCTTGGAACGCCCCGAACACAAGCCGTTCGTCAGATCGTGCTGGAAAAGTTAGAGAAGACTCCGGACGCCAAGTTGGATGAACTCCTGGAAGCTTGCGAGCGTTGGACCGCAGTCAAGAAGGACGTCCGATTGATGGGGGCGGACGAAGAAGTCATCGAGATCAACGCGATGCAAAAGAGAAGGTCTAGCAAGCCGACTCAAGACAAGACGCAGAAGCGTGAGATGAAGAAGAAGCTTGAGTGCTGGAACTGCCTTGGCGAGCATTGGGCAAGCAAGTGCCCGAGAAGAAAACTGCAATGTCGGAAGTGCAGCAGATGGGGACACAGACAACAGTTCTGCGAGTCCATACCGAAGACAAGGGGTAGGCGCGGTGACCGTGCCGACGACCCTGATGGCAGCCGCGAAAGGTGGCCAAGAAAATCGAGAGTATGCAGAGTTGTTCGTGGACGGAACAAAGTTGGAGCTACTCGTCGACACCGGAGCTGATGTCACCGTGGTGACCGAAGAAACCTGGCGAGCGCTAGGCGCACCGAAGCTCAAAAGCTGTCAACAGAAGGCAGAAAGTGTCAGCGGACACGCGATTCACTTCCGTGGAATGTTCGAGTGCAAGTTCGGACGAAGTTTGAAAGAAGAGCATCCAGGACAATGCTATGTCATGGGAGGACCCGCTGGTTTGGACTTGCTGGGCAATGGATGGCTTAAGAAGATGGGCGTAATGGACGCCCTGCGAAATGGATTTCGCACCGAAGACGATTCGAGACCGAATCTAGCCGTGGTGAAAGCTGAAGGTTGGG
>MQUG01000075.1:0-85250 GCA_007213375.1 Steinernema feltiae
CAGAAATCTGTCGAGACTCGTCCGCTTGAACTTTGTTCTTCCGCTGTTCATCATCAACTTGGTCTCCTTTCCAGCGAAAACCACCACTCCGTAGCACCATCGAGTGTTCCGCAGGCGACAGCCTCGCAGAAGCATCATGCTGTTGTTCAACGGAATCATCTTGTTGTCAAACTCCAATCGACCTTCGTACGTGTCGAGGCGATTGTTCGGCGCCTCGCAGGTCACATGTCCTATGATCTCTCGTTAGCTCCTGTGTACGACGAAAACTAACCTCTAAAAGCACTGATCTGCTTGACGATGTCGCCCATGTCAGCGGTTTCTGGAGACGCAGCTCGAGTTTTCAGATTCGTCTCTCCGTCCAGCTCCGCCGTTTCGATGTAGCATAGTCCGTGCGGTTCGGATGTTGAGAGGAGCAGCAAATCGGCCTTAAAAAGTGATTTATTTCAACGGACAAGGCAAAAACGCAATTTCACATTACAGCTACCGTAATCACAAAGCGCTAATTATGAGATTGCAATATCGATTTTATGGTATTTGCAATACAGCGTGGACTTGATTCGAATGATGCAGCTTCAAAAAAGTCAGAAATTGCGTCCAAATGGGGCGCAAACTGATGGCTTGTAAAATATACGATCGCGCATTATCCGTAGATTTGAGAAACCGGCTATTTATTGGCTATTTTCCACAATTTCGGATAATTTTTACTTAAAATCTGACTTAAAATGAGCCCCTGTCTCTTCAACGGGGATGTTGCCACCCCCACATTCTCGAAATCGAGCAAACAGCGTCAAACGAGCGTCACTTCGTGTGTGGCTTGAATTTTGGTGCGAGCAAACATCGCGATCGCTGACATGGACTGATGCCATTTCACCTCTTGCAGAATCGTAAAACAAATTTTGCTGATAAGGATTGTAAACAAATTGCGCTCTCATGAGTCACGTGATCCGTTTTCCATGTTGTTTGCTTTCAAGAACCAAAACATAATTCCATTTTCCTGCAGAACCGGTCCTTGCGATCTTGCCGATCGTAGTTTAGCCATATTTTTGAACAGAAAGCAAAACACCAACCGCTATAAAGTGTTCGTTTTCCATGCGAACGATATCGCCCACTTTCACATTCATCCATTTCTCTTCCACCAATCGGCCGTCTCTAACCACGTAGGAGATTCGATTGTTCACCTGTCGATCGCTCCGATGCCTTTGCTGAAAACGAGGCGAACGATGAGGACAAGCGAGAACGACAAAAAAACTCACTATATCGTCATATGCGTCTTTCAGTGCGCTCATCGTCAATACGAAGAGCAACGGAACGGCAGTGGTGTACCAGATAATTGAGGAAATCCATGGAATTAGCTGAAATTAAGCCCAAAATAAACGAATTGAACACGGAAATATCAATTTGAGTCGTTGAAAGTCGATAATGCAGCATATAATTGTGATAGACACGCCTCCACGGCTTTAGCAAACGGAAATAGCTCACCTGCAGGCCTAGCAAAAACAGGAAATACGTGTTAGCGAGTCGTTGAAACTGCTCGAAGAGATTCTTTGGTATAAACGTGAACAGATTGTATTTTGACGTTATAATGTAGTTATCGGCATATTTGAACTGATTGTTGTAGTCGCGATCGTTGGCCCGCAGAAGGCGCTGTTTTGCCGCCACCAAATTCTCGTCACTCCCGCCGCTGCCGTTGGTTCCTGATCTCCGTCGGCGTCCCTTTTTGCCGCCGCCACAACAACGCGCGAACAGTTCGCTCATCTTCTGCTGCCACGCGAATCCCTTCTCTGGGCCAGGATTGCCGCCACCAGCAGAATAGTGCTGCTGCTGCTGCTGCTGAGGCGCACCAGCCGATGCAGGCTTGCTGACTGCTGAAATATCAAATCATAACGACGACGATACACTCAACAGATTGAGCACCTTTGGCGGGCGCCGAATCAGAAAACGACGTGAACGATGACGAAGCGTGAGGAACGATTGCCGAGGAGGACGTCGACGCCTTCAACGGCTCGTTCGCAACAGCTCTTCCGGCTAAAACAAGATGGCGATGATCGATGAGAATAGGACACTTAGGGAGTGGTTGTTTGAGGAACGATCTTTGCAATAGCGGTAACTACTAAACGGTGTGTTGGGAAGAGGGGGAGAGGTCGCGCAAGCGTGAGTTGTACTTGAAATTAATGGATGTTTATCTTCTTCTTCTTCTACATGGAGACAGAGCGAGTGGGAAAGAAGAAGGAGATGCTTCGCCAACTAACTAATAAAAAATCAATTCCAAAATTCCAAAAATTCCAAAAATTGACATTTACGACATTGACATTCCAATTCAATGAGAGATACAAGCGGCCACGATGCAATCAGCGTTTCTATTGTACGAACACGCAAATAGCTAGCTTACAAGCCCCGAAGCACGAAAAGGAGAGACAAATTGAAAAGTACAATAGTATTGGTCATCATCCACTGTTCTTCCCGCTTCCGCTCGAGAGGGACGAACGGCAAAACCGATTATAAATGTTGATAACGAAATCGATTCGAGTCGATTTAAGTTCACTCTTGTCAGTGTCGCCGAGAACAAATCAATCGGAACAGGAATCTGCTGCGCTACATGCATGCAATATATGATTCTCGTGCGCTGTCGACAGCAGCATCAGCCACTCAGTCGGGTATTCTGGAGATTAAGTCGCGTCACACACACGCACACGCAGGCTGAACACTGTTAAACGCGAATTTGCAACTATGTCAGCGGAAAGGGTTTTTTTTTTGGAGAGTGAGCGGAACACAGTCGAGAGAACGAGCGCGCGAATCATGCACAACCAAGTGAATGGCTATTTGTGGCTATCTGCCTCTCTCAAAGCAGCAGTACAAAAGGAGAAATTTGATTGATCAGCTGTTTTTGAATGGAAAATGCCGAATTTTGTTGATTTCCGCGCACAATTAGGTAGTGCGTCTTTGGGAGACTGAAATGTAGCTCTTGGACCTACGTAGAAGCGTATCGTTAACGTACTATTTAATTGACGATCGCACTCGGTCCTAATCAGTTGAGCGCCTATCGCAAAATCCCTTATTATCGCAAGTACAGATGCTTCCATTGGCAGGAGCCAGCGTAATAGACAAGGGAAAATTCCATAACAATTGATCCAATATGAATTGACAGAGCTTTAAACCCAAATTAGCCGAATGCAAGAATTGCAGCAAGTACGGTAGCAAGTTCAGATCTCAGTGGCGTTCAGCCATTTGTGTATATTTCAAACCCACCGACGTTCTTTTAAGAACTAGAATAACCCAATTAGCAGTGGAGAAACCAATTTCAAGCCCATGTTCCAATCGACATGTTCGCGAATGACCTTCAAAAATCAAATTGTTGCGAGAACCCAAACCCACTTTTTTAATAGGTCATCAATTCACTCTAAGAACGCACAACACCCGTCCACGTTCCTTGATCGAAAGCAGGGAAAAAGTCAAATTTTGGAAATGAATCCAGCTGTTCGAAAAGCATCAACATGGAAACACGAGAACAATAAGCGCGCTCGACCGCCGCCGTCGTCTCGCACAAAAGCCAACGCAAAGTCCGTCGGACCAAACGCGAGACCGTCGATTCCGTGTAGGGCTATTTGCAGCCCTCCTCTCGACAGCTTTCACTCGAAAGTGACGCGTGGTAGAGATTGGCGATAAGACCGCGTTTTCACTTGCGGCCGATAACGACAAAGCGATCGGGTTGAAGGTGTCCAGACCGCCGCCCGCTTCACGAAGGAATCTGAGATGATGATTCGAGCTCGCGGAAGATGTGAGTCAGAGTTTTAATCATTTCTCCTTTTCGCGCCTGTCTATCGTTCGCTCGTTTGCCGGCCGGTAATCATCATGTTTAAACAACAAAAAAATGATGTTGATGATGATGATTTGACCGGAAAACAGCCCTAAACACCATGTAACGCAGCTGACAATAAAGCGATTGAGGGAGGAACGCGATTGCGCCAGCGCGCTCGCGTCCGTTTTGAGTTGACATAAACCTAACTCGCGCCGAGAACGATTTGTTCTCGTTTTGGAATAGGGTCATGTACATAGTGAGTCACGCTTGCTGCGCGCGTTCACAACGCAAACCGATAACGCCCGCTGGGCCAAAGCAATGCCGGAGAGGAAGCGGCGGAAAATGAGCAAAACGATCAGATGTCACAGAGTATAAACACTCGTTTAGAGGGTGGACTGGAGGTAGAAGAAGAAGAGTAGATGTTATCACGAAGCCGCGAGCGGGCCACGTGTGATTTGTGTACTTTACAGTCGCCGCAGGTCAGCTTTAGCGGCGGCATTCGCCGACGGAAGACTGTCCAATGGTTCAACTCAATCGATACCAAATCAGGAAACAGCTGAGCAACCGCATGTGATGACTCAGTTCCGTTCTTCCTCTTTCCCGATCAAACACAAAACTAAACAGACCGGATTTGGGGCTACCCGCAGGCGAGAGTCGTTTTGAGAATTGTGCGTCATCCGCGATAACAGATTTGTGGGTTTTGTGCACAGGACAACACTTGATAAACCTGTATTGTGGCCTTTAAACTTTGATACGGTGCAAATATTGACTGAAAACACGTTGCTGAGCGAATAGAATGGAATTTGTGCTCCTGATGTCCGTCGTTTCAAAGACAATTGACCGGAAGTGGTCGTTTCAGCTTTATCGTTGCATTAATTTGCAGAATTCCGACCAGGAGCAGTGCTAGAGAAGACAAGGAAGTGTGAAGTTGAGAACGGTCAATTCAAGTGCATATGGCAACGTTGTTGTCATCATCAATTTCTACTTTTACGGATTTCTTTTCTATTCTTTGTTATTTGCATGTTGTTTTCTCACGGAAGACGCGTTGCCACAGCTTTCCGAAAGCGCGAGTTTCGCTCAAATAATAGAGGAAAACAAACAAAACTGCTTTGCTGAATGCGACGTGCGGTTGCGCAAAGAGTGACGAAGAGGAACGCTGCTTTGTAGTCTAGAAGAGAGGACTGCGAAAAGCTTGAAATTTGGATTTTGAACAGCATAGCGTGAAGTTTCAGTAAAATTAGCTTCTTAAAGGGCTGCTAGCGACAGAATTCAGAAAATTCCATACTGAAAATGGAACAAAATCGCAAATTTCACTTTTTTTGTATTATTCACAGCGTGCTAGACTCAGAGAATCAATTAATCAATTAAAAATCACAATTAAAATTCCTAGAATGCTGGAAATACTCAATCATTACGATTATCACGAAAATCTGATTTCTTCTTATTTGAATTTTGATAATTCAGAGTTGCCAGTGACCCAAAAAACAAGCTGACTCAGCCTAATTACATCCGTTCCCCGTAAAAAGCATTTGTTGCCTAACGACATGTGCCAAAGAAAAGAAACATTTCCCGAATCCGTAATTACACGTTCGAACGCGGCGAAATCGAGCTCACAGATGACCTCAAAGAGTGGCGAGCGGCGGAGACACGTGAAAGGTGGGAGTGTGTGTACATGAGAGAATAGGATTTCGCTAGCGGGATTGCGGTTAGAAAATTCGATTATAATGCCGTCACTTACCCATATTCCAACGTCGTCGTCGTCGTCTAACACGCGCGTCTATCGTCGCGCGAACACCTGTTGTGAAGGAGCCTCGAGTCGGAGCCGGATCGACTTCATTTGCGAGGTTTGTAGAGCAGCAGCACTCACACTGAGCTGTGGCGGATGAGGAGGTCAGTGAACAAGGAATTAACCTGAAATGTTGCGGGCGTTCACGCGTGGGCGAAAACTCAATCTTCGAAGAGTGAGAAGTGTGGGTTCGCGCGCGCTGAGTTGAACTGAGCACTTTGGGGCCAACCGCGCCACGTAGACTCGCTCGTTCGGGTAATTACTCGTTCGCTCACTAGCTCAATCCCCCCTCAACCTGAAGCCAAAAGAGTGCGGTGGTGTTTGTGGCCGGTGGCGCGCGCGCCGGTTATTTGCATAAAGCCGCCGACAATGCAGAATAGAGTAGCGTAATCAGCGGATTAGAGACGGAACACACGGAACAGCCAAGACGCCCTCTTGAAAACAATACGTTCGGTGCACAGTGAGCGCGCGAGGAGCAGAATGCACCTGAGCCTCTTGCGAGCACCCTCGCTCGCGCGCGCAGACACCTTCTTTGATGACAAGATGACGACGTTGGTCGATCGGGGGTGGTGGGATCAGAGCCGTGCGGACATCGGTCGTTCTCCAACCGACATCGCCGCTGTTTGTATTTCGAACGGCTCCACACGGTCGCTCGCATCGATCGTGTAAAGGTGGTTTCGAGCGCCGGAGGTCCAAGGTTGCTGGTTCGCACTGTTATAACTTGGTTGTCGGCGGAGAGTGAATTGGTAACAGTAGGTGACAACTAACGGGCCAGGTGAGACTTCGACAAAAAACATTGTTTACTCAAAGTTTATTCACCTGTCGTTTGGTGGAATTTTGTAATACCGACAACAGAGGAATCAAATCTGCTCAAGTTATAAGTTTCTACAGCGACTGGTAGCAAAATCCCAAATTTGCTGGAATGCAACGAGTTGATCTCATTGTTGGCAAGCCAATTGGTGGAATGTCTTGACAAATGGGATGTTTTAGAGACTAAACGGAGAGGCAATTGTTCCAAAACCGCTGAGAAAGAGCCGGTTTTTAATGCTCTAAACAGTCGCAAAAGCTGAAATGTTTCGCACTATCACGGAAAAACCAATTTTGGGCTAATGCTAAACAGCGAGGCAGTTGTTCGCAAACCAGCAAACCACAGAAACAGAGGCGGTTCAGGTTTCACTGAATAACAAAAAGAAAGAACAAAAAAAATAAATTTGAACCCGGAAATCTCCAATTCTCTGCGATCCACTTACCCGGATTAACAGCAAACAGTAACATCACAAACGTGCCAAACGATCCGATTGTTTTGGCATTGTGGTTTGCCTTGACATATCGGATGTTTATGATCAATTTTAGAGAGTTAAACATCGCGGCAATTGTTCAAAAACCACAGAGAATGAGCCAAGGTTGCACTGAATAGTCGCAAATGTTATATCAACTCTGCGCACTTGCTGACCTATCACAGAAAAACCAAGTTTGAACCCGGAATTCATCAAATTGTTTAGGTCAAGTCAGGCGTACTTTATCTGGATTAATATCGAAAAGCCCTTTCTAATGAGTGTACAAGAGATGCACTATGCGTTTGCACTGTTCACTCCAGTTTGCTTGCGTGGAAATCGCTTCAAACAGCGACAAATAACGGAAAATGACTCAGGAACAAAACTGCAAAAAAGATACGAGCATCAAGAGTTGACAACGAATCAGGTTGGTCGCTACAGCACTTCAAAAATCACCCATCGCGACTACCTTCCAGAAACACAATTCGTCACCTCGAACCTCCGAATGACAGTGCCAACTAACGTAGTGTTGTTTACATTGGAGCCGAAGACAAGAACGCGGAAGCATTACAAAAACTCCCACAAACTAACCAATAAACTCGTGTATTTGCTGAAAATCCCACACTGAACGACGATGACTAAGTGGTTACCGCCTTTTCTAATTAAAGCAAACAACCGCGCTGACCTTTGAGCACTCGGCGAGTGGAAAACAAAACCAAAAACTCGCTTAAAATGATTCAATTTTGACGTCAATTCAAAGGTCAGCACTTGGAGTAGACAAGAGTACAGTAGAACTCAAAATGTGACAATGAAAACTACAAAAAGTCGCGAAATACCCTTCTAAGAAGACGCTTAATCTCGCTAGGAACGAACAAAAGTGTGTTGCTCGGCTCGCGGATGTTCGCGCGCGAACATAATACACGAAACATTACGGATAGCCCCCTGAAGCCATTGTCCCCGTTGTCCCCTCGTTCGGACGCACGAGTGGAGCCGCGGTCGCCGCAACAGCAGCAACAGCAGCAGCAGCATGATCTCCATGGTGAGAGGAGGCGTGAGAGTTGAAATGTCTAATCGAAAAGTCGCCGGATACGCGCTTAACTTATTGCTTCATCTCAGGCTTCCTCGTTCGAGTTGAGAGACTCGACAACGTAAAGGTAACAATTTACGGCACAACAAGCAGATTGCATTAACTCCTACTGACTTGCGTAAAGCATTGCATCATTATGGACTGATTTCATGAAAACAATTCGAAATTACGCACTAATATGGGCACGCAGAGAGCAAAACAAAACATGACTATGTCCAGAGTTTAATGAATTTTCTCAGCTAAACATAATGGCTGATAAGAATTGGATTCGATCATAAATTCTCGTATAAGCAGTTCAAAGACTGAGTGCTAAAGTTATTCCTAGCGTTGTAATGCCAATCTGGGCTTCAGGTGGTTGCGCTTTTCGGTTTTTGAAGTCTATGGTGTTCCCGAAACATATCTATGACCGTCACAGACTCTCAAAAGCAAAAATGATCATTTCCCCGGTACGCGACAACCCTTCTCCAGTATTATTCGGCGCTAGGCCACTACTAAGCCTGGTACTAGTCTAAAAGAGTAAGGCAATCAGCATATGCTGAACCTGAGCGCAGTGTGAGTCCCTACCGAGCTGGCCTCCAAGTTGTCCTGCGTTTCCCAGGTTCTTTGGTTTTAATTCCCACCGCTAAGAAGACCAGAAACTGAAATGTTACAATTTCATAAATATATCGGACTTTCTTCATTTCCTTCTTGAAAATTAGATTAAAGAATCGATAACTTACATTGTTTTGGCTCCATCGCAGTTGCTGGAGACGCTGCAGACACTTGAAAACACGTTTTTGTTTTAAAAATACCGTAACTTACGTTTTTCATCTCCGTCTGTGTTCGTTTGGGCTGCGTGAGCTTTATACATGACGGCAGACGCACCTATAGCTAAAGTAGATTAATACGAAAAGAGCCAACGCGCGGCTGATCTCCGAACGTCATGCTGAATTTTCAAGGTTTCGCGAATCCAAACAATAGCTTGTTTTGCCTTAGAATTGCAAACAATTGACGTTGTTTACCGCCCAGGAAGGAACTAAGTTGTGTGCAAAAGGAGCTCTCAAACACAAGCGTCAAGAAGTGACAATGTGTGCGGATTAAGAGGAAGGCGTGCGCTTTGTAGTTTGCCGCTCAACGGCGATAAATACAATTTTGGTAATTGGAATTGAGACTTGAAATTCCTTCAAGGTGCATGTAGTTTGTGGTTGAGAATGAGCGTATTTCAATCAACGATTGAGTTCTACATTCGCCCTACACCGAACCATTGTGGGATTACATTTACGCGCTATTACTTCGCATGCGATCATGTTTAAAGAAGATGAAAGTAACCAAAACTGAGAAATTGTCGACTTTAGCAAAATAACGTTCGACATCTGTCTGCAATGGCATTGTAAAAACTTTCCGTCGAATGCAGTCGCGTATTCTTTGAGCGCACTGTATACTGTGGGAAACGGACAGATTTAAGGGCTAATTTTTGAATGACCCAGTTTCGATCTCGATTTCCCGAGGATTGAGTAAGGATTTTCCCAAAGATGCCAGCTCCTTTTCCCCTTTTCTCATTGTTCTGTAGTTGAATCGCTGTGGAATGTGTGGCACGATCTCCGAACGATTTGCTCTTAATTGCACTGTGGAGAATGCGCACGCGTGATGGCGGCCGAGTCCGTTTATTAACCAATACCGAACGGCGCTGCGAGTGATGTCAGGGTTTCTGCATTTTCAGATTGTCGCAGTCAGTTCCGTTTCATAAACAAAGTTGTTCTCTTGCTAATTGTGAGTGCTAATGCTAATCTAAAGTAAAGAAGGTAATCATTTTTGTGTTTGGACATGATTCCGATGACTGAGTAGGTCTTACAACAACAGCCTGCATAGCAACGTTTCATGTACTGTACCGTTTCTGTTGCCGAACAAGACGACTGTTACGGAAGTAAACAACAACACAACAATTTGCAGACAATTTTGCAGCAAAAATTCGGATAAACTCCGGTTTAGCACTATTGCTAGATGCTGAGGAGGGATTGGAAGTGGAAACATCAGTCACATCGTTTTCGCGTGTTTCGATGGCAAAACGCTTAATTTCCTTGTTTCCTACCTCTTCATATGTTGTTTCAGTCAGTGTTCGTCCAGGGAACCTGTGTGCATTCCCTTATTACTGAGCCTATTGTCCCTTCTTTGCGATGGAACATCAAACGAAAGAACATCAAAATGACGAGCTGCTCTTCAAAATACTGCGCTGCTTTCAAGATTCCGAGTCCCTGATTTGTTCTCCGTTATCCGCACAAACATCGCTTGCCGTTCTTCACGATGGAAGCCGCAATGGAACGAAAACTGAACTGGCTGACTGCTTGAACTACAGCGACCACAACGACGCGGAAGCGCATTTTGTAGCCTTGGTTCAAAGGCTCACACGGAAAGAGAAGCGAAAGGGATATAGCATGGAGATGTTCAGCAGCTTGTGGCACGATAACAACGTTGTCTTGTGCGCTGATTACCAACATTCGATCAAAGAGAAGTTCTTGTGTGAATCTCACCAGACTGATTTCCGGAATCCCGCTGCTGCCGTTCAGGTAAGCTCAAAACATGAGAACTCGAGTCACTCGTAATTTCAGGCTATAAACGAGGCCGTCTCAGAGAGGACCGACAAGGAAATAACTCAAATCGTTGATGTTAAGGATTTCGCGTCCGGAACAGAATTGATTTTGATCAACACCATCTATATCAGCGCTAAATGGGAGACACCGTTCTATGCACCGAGACCTCGACCGCATGACTTTTTCCTGGGGGATGGATCAACAAAGCAGGTTAGGCCAACTTGACAAACTATTTGCAATCTCAGATTAGCGCTGTAGAAGTTGTAGAAGTGTATGAGATTATGAGATTGTGAGATTATCAACTAAACCCCGAAAAACTGAATATCAATTGTTCAGGTTGATCTGATGACCAAAAAAGAGATAAGCCGCTATTATGAAGACGACTTGTTCCAAACGCTGCGTATTCCGTACGAAACTGATGCGGTCGCCATGTACGTCCTTCTACCGAAGGCTCATCTCTCAGCAGCCGATCTCATTGGGAGTCTGGATGATGAGAAAACAAACAACTACATTTCTAGCGCCTGTCAGGCGGAAAAAGTGGTCGTTTCAGTAAGATGGAATGTGCGCGTTCCTTACTTCATGCAATGATTAGATTCTATTCCCGAAATTCGAATGTGAAACAACCGTGGACCTGAAGAAACCCCTTTGCGACATGGGCGTCACGCAAATCTTTACGCCTGAAGCGGAAACTTCATTTGGAGCCGTTCGTAAGATCATCCAAAAGTGTGTAATCCGGGTATGCCGCAGTGCGTTCTTGCGACAATCACTAGTTTTACTGTTCAGATAGACGAAATAGGAACTGTCGCAGCTGCTGTCACAAAAACGTTGAGGCTCGGATCGTGTCGCCCTCAACTAGCGTTTACTGCCGACCATCCGTTCCTCTATTTCATTGTGCACGAGAAGTCGAAGGAGGTGCTCTTTGCAGGGACCTTTTGTTAGTTGACAGAGGATTTGACAGCAATTCACTTAAATCGAGCATAATACCTCTGCGATTGAGGCCTGTATATAAATGTAATTAACTCAACTGAGATGTAAACTGCCTCTATTAGCTCCACTAGTGACCAGTTAGTTTTGAAATTGCGTTACTCGGCGAGGCCACAACATTGCTCTAGCATCGCATTATGTCACTACTGCAATTGCACACAAACATGACCAAGACCACACATGTTGCATTCAACATAGTGCGCAGTTAACGCATCGTGTGTTGTATCTCACCATCGCCAACACAACAACGGCGCTGTGGACGTTATTGCCGTCGCAAGCGATGCAAACTGCTCTACGTGTGCTCTCCGCGACGGCACCTCTGCGCTCTGTCAATACGTACGTTCGTTTTTTGTCCTTTTCGGTTGAAAACAACCCGTGATCGGTTGTGGCCGTTTAACATCTGCTCTTTTCAGCGTCAAGCCACTACTTTCTCGTCAGTTCACGCTTTCTGCAATGGCGCAACGGCCGAAAATTCTGGTCACCAACAATACAATCAACGTGGATCGTCTTCGTGAAGTGTAAAGCTTGAATGATTGTGTATAACGCTCATTGCTGTTGCTTTCAGTGGCGATGTTACCATCAACCCCAGAAATGGCGTCATGGATCGTGATACCCTCCTGGAAATGTCAAAAGATGTGGACGCCGTTTTCTGCCTCCTCACTGATCGCATCGATCAAGAGTTTCTGAATCATGGTTGGTGAACATCGTGCTTTCTATATTTAACACGTTGTTTTAGCTCAGAGGTTGAAAGTTGTCGGGACAATGTCTGTTGGCTATGAGCATATTGACGTCAAAGCCTGCAAAGAAAGGTACACCATTTGCGTTACTTAATTTTTGCTGACCAGTCCTGATAATCATTGCCTTGTATTTGTCATGATCAATAGGCCTAATTTCGTGATCAATGGGTTCACCGATTAATCGAATCTGTTCACATGGACAGCGTCTTGTTTCAACGTTGCTCGCTCTTTTCACAAATCCCGTTGATAAATTAGGCATTTCCGTTAATAGACTGCAGGCATCCATGTGCTTTGAGCGCTTTTTCCTTGTCCTGATAATTGAAACTGCTGCGCTTTTCAACCGTCATTTGCACAAGCGTCCATTTGTTCCTAAGAACAGCGCTTTATTTCAACGTTGTTCGCCTTTTTTTACAGATCCCGTTTCTGTTTTTCAGACGGCTGTACATCTCTTCTAGTTTTTAATACGTCAACTTTCAGAAAAGTAACCATCTGCAACACTCCCGGCGTCTTGACAGAAACCGTCGCGGAACTCACAATTGCTCTACTGTTGGCAACCGCTCGCCGCATTCCCGAAGCCGTGGAAGTAGCGAAGACCGGTGGTTGGGCCGAATGGAAACCGTACGGACTGTGCGGCAAGAATATTATGGGCTCGACGATTGGCATCTTCGGAATGGGACGGATCGGATGTGCTGTTGTGGAGAAATTGATTTATTTCGGACCGAAGCAAATTCTCTACAATAATCGCTCTAGGAAATGTAGGTTCATGCAGTCCACTCAATTGGTTCTTGACAAAAATGACTTTCAGGCATTGATTTTAACATAGGAATTGATCCTGTGTCATTTGAGGAGCTTCTTGCGCGGAGCGACGTTGTGATCGTCTGCGCTTCGTCGAATCCCCAAACGGTCGGCTTGTTCAACGAGTCCAACCTTCGCAGAATGAAGAAGGACGCCATTCTTATCAACACTAGCCGGTTCGTCTCTATAGCACAATCATAAATGATCGTGCATGTTTGTTTTTAGAGGAAATCT
Organism: Steinernema feltiae; assembly: GCA_007213375.1. Classification (NCBI taxonomy): domain Eukaryota; kingdom Metazoa; phylum Nematoda; class Chromadorea; order Rhabditida; family Steinernematidae; genus Steinernema; species Steinernema feltiae. Next base: position 13,261 of record MQUG01000075.1, read on the forward strand.
GGTTAAAATGGACGATTTGGCAAAGGTCCTTGAGGAAGGCCATCTCTTTGGTGCCGGTCTTGATGTCACCGATCCGGAGCCTTTTCCCACTAACCACAAACTCTTCCAGCTGAAGAATTGCGGTAATTCAATGCTCACAAAACGATAATAAACGTCACCTTTTTCAGTTATTCTTCCTCATATTGGGTCAGCGTCAATTGCTACTCGTGATGCGATGGCACACATGACTATTGAAGGTATCATCGCAGGACTGAAGGGCGAAATCACCGAAGGAATGACCGAGTTCCTGGATTCGTTTTAATCTAGAGCGTGAAGTTAGTAGAACGGGTGGAATTGTAGCAATATGTGTAAAGTGCATTTCTAATTTTTAATTGATCTGATTTGCTTGAAATAATAAGGCTGACTGTGCAAACTAATTAACCCTGAATGACTAGCAAAAGCAGTGTTCTGTTTACTGGTTCTTAACGCGCCTTTGTCTTGTGGTAAACTAAGATCAAAGATGGTTATGTTGAAGTAAGAAGATTGGCTCTTGAAGCATTGGTTTCAACAATCGGTGAGCTAAATCCACGAGCTTCAGTACGCTTGTTAGCAGTCCTGAGTTAAAACCAAATCAGTAACACCTCCAAGGAAGTTGAATGGCTAATAAAACGAACTTGCAAGTTCTAGCAGGAATGAGTAGCATTTATTGTCTAGCATTACCATGAGATCATCTATTGTCGATTTGCGCGTTTAGAGAGGAGGCGGCGTGGGCAAGTACACAATGCGTGGTTCATCCAAAACGATGTCCAAATATGGAACTCTCTTTGGAACGGAGTGCTTCGCTTTTGGCGACGTTGACGGAAGAGGTGGAGGAGTGGTGAAGACGTCGGAATCAACATTCAGAATCTTCTTTTGTCTGGGACGGTTGTTGTGGACTCCAAGAATTTGATTGCGATTGAGGAATTGCTTCTTTGCTGCTGGTGCTGCTGGCGTAGGTGGTGCGCCCAGTTTGCGGCCGTGATGACCACGTTTATGATGTCCACTTGGGCGTCCATTCTTCGGTGGACGAGTGGCTATAGCCGCGAATGGATTGTCGATTTCTTCTTCCTCGTTCGAGAACTCAGAAATGTCCCTTTGAACTAAAATGAGGTGAATACGAGCGAGAATGAGCCAAACTGACCTGGTGCATAGCGTACAAACGGAGATTTCGGTTTGCTGGGGCTTTGAATGTCCAATTTACCCAAATCCTGCTCTCTGAGGGCAGGAAACGGAGTTGCATCGGGGGCTTCGGTGCTCGGACGGTCGCCTTCTCCGCCAGCTACAATGTGCTTTTCCAACGAAAGCTCCTTCTCGAGACCATGACGTCCGGCGGTGTTCGGCGTGCCAATCCTCGGGACCTTCTGCTTGTCATCCGCCTGCTTGTTCAGCTCCTCAATCGTCGTGCCACCGTACTCGAGCGCTGACTGCGCGAGCAGATTGAGGTAGATCGCGTCTTTGGCGCTAATTTTTCGATCATTCAAGTAGCCATGAGGGAAGAGCACCGCTTGGCCGTTCACCAAAGCTACAAGCGCAGCTGTAAATACGTACAAGCGCATTCCTGGAAGAGTGCGAGATGAATCGAAACAGCAACAAACGATAAGGAACGCGGCGGCGTTTCCTGTTTTCGCCTAATCAAAGTCGAAGGTCAGGTGCTGAAGCGCAAAAACGGACGTTAACGATGAAACGCAGTTCGATTTCACTAGGAAGAATTGCCTAACGCAAGGAGAGATTACGCGATGAGCGAGGAACAAAGACGCGGCTAGCAGTAAATGAGAAACACATAGCAACATTGCGCAGCGCCTGCTTTTAGGTGATATAACCAGTTGTTCGCCGGTTGATTCGGCTCGCGCGCGACCGCAAAACGTGATCGTCACATCCGTAATGTATGTAAGCTGTCTTCTCTTCGCTCGAGAGATGATCCATCGTTCCGAAATTGAGACACAACACGTTTAGGCGCAACGAATAGCTACGCGAACACAGAACAGGCCACAATGAAGAGTGAGGAGTTTGAAAAATAGACTGATTTTTTGGCTCTAGGAATTGCTTGGTGATTACAGATCGCTAAGAGAGCTGCTGGTCTGCTCTCTTCAATGTAGTCACGAAAAGCGTTGATGGATATGATCGCTGCACGGCTGGTAATGCGTTGTTGGAAAAAATTGCCTATAATGACAACGCGTGATCTCTTTAAGATCGCCTTCTGGTCACGGAAAACGTTGAAAATCGGAGTAGGCAGCTGGCAAAGTTTGTTCACGAGATTTGAATAGTAAGGATGTAATATCTAGAAAAGGTTTGCTTGAGCTTGTCAGTACGGGTGGCAATGGTTCGCAGTCGAGAGCAGCAGTCGTGCCATCTCAAACAGTCTACTGGTGCTGCCAGCGAAGTTAAGGAAGCTTCTGATTTTGCCATTCATCAAAGAACTGTGCCATAGCGCCGCCACTGTTATCCAGCGTTAATTGGAGCCTCGTGTTGATCTTATAAATGAGTTTCAATTCTTACAGCGCGTCATACTAACGTCACACATACGCGTCTCTACGGACTTTTGCTGACTTTCCACTTCAAAAATCAGTCTCCTACGAGCAAAAGACTCCAAAAGGGACACACGGAACATTTATTGAAGATTAACTACGTAAGAGAACACAAAATATGAGATCCGAGTAACGTGAAATGCGCAAATGTTTAGCTTGGCATATTGATCAACGAAGTCGGGAACAGAGGCTTGTCTTGTCCATCGAGCCAGTAGGTGGTGCACAGTCCTTTTCCCTAAACGACTCTTTTATCGAATGAAAGCAACGAGATGTTTGCTACCTTCACTTCAACTTCGCCGCGCTTGGTGACCTTAAACTGCGGAAAGTGATTTAGCAAGCATTCCTTCGCCTGGGTGGTCATTTGAATCATTTCCGGAAGTCCGGTGCTCTCCATTCTGCTCGACGTGTTCACCGTATCACCGAAGAGACAATAGCGCGGAGCGGTTAGACCAACGACACCGGCAGCAACGGGTCCTGTGTGGAATCCCCAGCGGCATTTGATGCGCTGACTCTTTCGATGAGGGATTTCAAAGTCGATCAGATATTCGCGCATTTGGAGCGAGATGTTGGCGATGGATTCGATGTGACGGTTTCCGTTCTCTTCGGGGATGCCGGAGACGACCATGTACGCGTCTCCAATGGTTTCGACCTGTAAATCACACGTTAAATTACAATGTTTATTGCAAAAAAGCGCCGATTGCTAACGTGGCGACCATAGGAGTGATGCTACGGTATTTTGACCGTTCACACCATCGATGGCTGAAATTTTCACAAGAAATCCTCCTGTGACGCTCAACGATGATCTGGCAACAGAAAAACGAAAATAAATCCCTCTGATCGGTCAAGAATCACCAAAAATGCTGATTTTGCGGAATATTTCACCCCAAAAGTGGTATACCACCCCTGTCTGAAGCACGCGGTTTACCTTGTAGCCTCCATAAGTCTGAATGCACTCATCGAAACCGCTGTAGATTCCGTTCAACATGTTGACCACTTCCATCGGCGTGGAATTCGAGCAGAGCGTTGTGAAGCCGACAATATCCGAGAAGAGAACGGTCGCACCGGCAAACAGCTTTGGCGGCACGCCTCTGCCCATTTTGAGCTCGTTGGCCACGTACCTGGAAGCAGCGCAATGTAAACTAATCACCGTCTTGTCTTACTTGGGAAGCAATTGCGAGAGAAGTTTGTCGGCGCGTTGATTTGCCTCCTCCAACATGCCGGTGCGTTCCTTCACCATTTTCTCGAGGTTATTGGCGTACTGTAATCAGCGGTTATTAGGCAAATCGTTGAAAAAAAGGTTACCTGCTCCATGATTCGCATCATTTGATCGACTAAGCTTCCTTTGCTGAAATTCACCTAAAATGACGAACACGAGAAGGGGAACAAACAAACCATTTCAGCGCCATCTCAGTATTCAAACGCACTCGGCGAATGCTCGGACGAATTTCAGCGTTCTCGGACCAACAATCACGGAGCAGAGCGCACAGATCCGGGTGAATACTCATTTGATCCTGAATCTGCGGCTCGACAAAGCGAGAACCGTCGGTGATTTGCGTGAGAAGCTCTGCAATTCAATCACAATCAATCCATGAGCGCCGGCTGTGCCATCTTACGATTGATGTCAGTACTGTTGGGGTACGGTAGCGAGCGGAACAGAATCTCGTACATGACCATTCCGAACGCGTAGATATCACCGGACTGACGACGAATTTGGCTTTGTTTTATCCAGCTTTGCTCGGCTCCACGACGACGATTCGTTTCCCGGTTTTTAAGCATTTCAGGGGCACAGTACAGCGGAGCTGAACTGTGCTTATCAACTACAGCATCCGGCATGTCAAGCTTACAGGTGCGCTGCGCCGCCTGAGACTTATCGTCATCATTGGCCAACGCGTCAACCACAATTGCTCCTTGCTTCTCCCAGCGTTCAAGCGGATTCGCAACACCGTAATCTGTTAGTTTGACCATCCAATTCCGGTCGATGAGACAAGACCACGGCGTGAGCGAGCCGTGATATCCGATTGGTGACGCGTGTAGATACTCAAGACCAAGAGTGATGTCGCGCACAAAGGCGCCGTGGAATTTGTCGTCCAAAATAACGTTTTTGTTGTAGATAATGTCCTAAACGTGGTCTACGCGCGCTGAAAACGCGCGTCTCCTACTTGAACAGTTCCTCGGGAGCAGAATTTCCACAAAACGAGCATTTCTTCCTTTTCGTTGAACGCCATGCCGAGGAAAGGATTCAGATTGTCGTGCACCGCTTGTTTCATCTACAATGTGATCTCCAGCATTCTCTACCGTAGGTTAAAAGCGCGATCTGACCTGAGTCAACAGAGTGAGATCCTCGCGTCCAAACTTAATCTGACGCTTCTGCGGATAGCGATGGTAAGTAGCGTGTGTGTTGACTCCGATAATCGCGTGACGCTTCTGTCCAGTGCTCATATTACTTAATTTGGTGTTCGCGCTCCCCATGGATATCTAAGTAATTGAATATCTTATCCTGTTTACGCAAAACGCCTCTAAGCCGCTCCTACCATTGAGCGGATTTGCTCGTCGTCAATCACTCGTAAGTCATCGTGGAAGACGCGCCACGGCATGTTGTTGAGCGCCCGCGTTTGACTATTTTTGACAAAAAAAATTAATTAGGCTGAGTCATTTGGTCGTCTTACCAGTGGCGGAAGAGAAGGAACGCTACCAGCGAGAGTACGAGTAGGATGATGACGCTGCCGAGGAGGCCGATCTCTAGCGTGTACGAGCAGCGTTGACCTCGGAAGCCACAGTAAGGTTCGTCTGTTGGCAGCTGACCGTTTTCACTCGGCCAGAATCCTGTTAGGAGGTCCGTCAGTTTCTAAAACGGCTTTGGAGTCATTTGAACAAAGGTTTTATGCGATTTTGCTGTACAGTGCTATACAGTACTATCAAAGGCTTCAAAAGCTACTGCAAGGATTCTTCTATGAACCGGAAAACTTGAATTTTATGAAAAAATTCCGGCTGTGTAAGCGATCAGGGCTTTTGCCTAAACGAATGCGCTACAAATCATGAATTTCGGTCCAAGAAACGTGTTTGCATTAAGCAAATAAATCCTCTCAATTTCCTCACCAAATCATAACATCCGGAAAGGTTCTTCAGGCCATTGCAATTGGGCAGAAGCACCGACTCCATGTTCACCATCTTGAGCACTTTGTCTCGATTGGGAGCGATAAAGAAAGCGGCAAACAACGGGGCGCGATCCGCCAAATCGTCCATGTTGACCGTTCCGGTCGCGCCACCTGCAGTAGAGACCACTCCTGAACTCGTTGAGTGAGTAACATGTGGGGAGCCACCGCAGCCGCTCACGACAAACGCATCGGCACTGCCGATAGCTCCCCACCTGTTCGTATAAAGAGAAAAAAGTGAATTCAAGTTGATGTTGGTCTCAATTTGAGCAAACGCCAATTGCTCCTTACCTCCTGAAATTTCCCCTTCTCTCGTACTCGTGCTGCCTAGATGAATTTTAGCACAAGACAACGAATTAATGGGATACGCAGCATGCATTGGCGATAAACGGAAAAGAAAGACAATAGGAACGTGTCGGTTAACCTTCAAAACTGAGCCGACGCATTGCATTCCACACCAGACGGCCGTCGTTCAGTACGGTAGCGTTGTTGCCGCTCTCGTTTAGCACCTTGCGCACAGCCAGTGAGTAGAGCTTGAGCGAGTCGTAGAGATGAAGGTATCCGAAGATGTTAGCCTGAAATTGAGAAAAATCAAATTTCGTTAGCTTTTTTCATTTTTTTTTTGCTGAGACGCAAATTGCAAAACCTGAAATGAACATTTCAATTTTAAACAATTAAAAAAAATAGATGCAAAACAACTAAAATGGGCAATTTAACCCATGAATTTGCCAGTTCTACATCAAAACCGGCTAATTCAACAATCAAAATCAAAGCTGCCGGACAGTGAAAACAGCCCCAGAGCCGCTTTCAATGACGTCACAACTAGACGCAGTTATCATGCACTGTAGAATGCAGAAGAATTCCTTCAGGGACCCGAATTTCCTGTATTTTCCAACAGCCAACAACTTGCATTAGAGTTTGATATTTGCGTTTTGCTAGGTCGTCATTGAAAGCGATAGCATTGCTGCCTTATAGGTAGTTTTCTAATTCGTTGCCTAACCAAAATGAGACGGCGCAAAAGTTCAACTAAAAACTCTAACGTAAACTCGAAAGCCCTGCTTGGTTGCAAGTTCTTCAAAGCGTTCGCTTCATCTGTAATGCGTTTTTGCGCCGGTTTTCACGTTTAAAAGAATTTGTTTTGAATTTTTCGCAAAAGTTTAACGCATTCAGGAGACGTCTTTTTATTTATTCGATTGTTTGTCCATATTTGACTCTCGTGGCGTGAGTGCAAACCCATTGCGCCTATTGATGTTTGCATTATTTATCTCTGCGACAAAGCAGACTTTTGGAGCTTTTGCGCTTCTCGAATTTTGGTTCTTTGATTGTGGAATTCATCTTTCGACTCAAATTGTTTTGATTTCGGTCAATGACACGTGTTGACACGTGTCTGCGTCAAACTACCGTAGTGCTTTGAATAGCCGATGTTGCTTACCACGTCAATGTCTTCTTTTGTCATTCCGTGGACTTCGAGCTTCGCTGTGAACGCATCGACAATCGAGTCGTCGAACCCGTTGACGTCATCAACCTAAACAACGCATCCAGCTACCACTTAACCAGCTGCGCGTGCAACGAACAATGATCGCGTTTGCATAGTAATCCTTGACGCGTTGCAACATCTCCCCGCTGCTACCGATCCACGGCGAGGTATCCTTTGGTCCCGACTGCACCCAGGGGAGCACAAAGGCGTACTCGGCGCTGTTCATGCCCGCTTGGAAGGCGGCTTGCATGAATTCTTTGGTCAATTCACGCGTCGATGAGAAGAGACAAACAATGACTGAAGGCGGTCGGTTTTGGAACCAAAAAAACGGAGTCTCAATTGTGCTTACTGCGTGCGCTCGATTGCAATTCTTGCAAAAGTCCCGTTTTGGTCATGTCGGCCGCGTCGCCGTTCTCGTCGAACATCACTTTGTTCGCGAGGGTGATTCCAGAGTGGCGCAGTTCGTCTTCGAAGACGGTCACGCGTTCGAACGCTATTTGACCGGTGTTTGTGGCGATAGCGACCTGAATCAGAAAATCAAATCGCCTCGTTGCACGTGATAGCGTCGCGCCAGATTGAGAGTTGTACCGCCGATCAGCCGGACTCAATTCGCATTTGTCAACTTTTTTCGCTATTTTTACATCTGGCAACGACCAAAGATCTCTCGGTTCTCTCGTGCTGTGCCACACACCGACAAGAGAGATCGTTGTCAAGTGGCGGCGGTGGCGAGGATAATTATAACCCGCCTGATTTTGAGCACTTTTTGCGTCACTTACCCGTCGCCACTTGTAGTGCAGCAACAGTCCGACCACCGCTTTTGCTATGGAATTTGTGTTTTTTGACGATATCCGCGCGAGCGTTTTGTAGAGGTTCCTGTCGTTGAGATTGTTTGTCGACGACATGTACGAGATGACGGGAATATCCCAGAACGTTCCCATCTTAGCTACCGCCTCCAGTTCTGAAGTGGTCAAAGCGCGGTGAGCGAGATTTAGGAGGTGTGCGCTACGTACCGACGTTACAGTAGGGTCCGATGAAGGCGCGTACTTTTTGAACGTGGTACATTTCCGCTGCCACCGCTACTCCCTCGAACGCTTCACCGCAGCCCATGCGTGAGATTATTCTATAATGACGTGCCATTAATGTTTGAAGTTTCAAAAAATTGTTTTTCTTCTAGATTGTGATGATACTACGCTCTTTGGGTTTGAAATATGAAAATTCATGAGAAAATGTTTGCACACAAAATGAAGGTATTTTTTTTAGGAAAACTGAGATGACATAAGACGGAATATAAAATCTTCTTTTGGACAATTTTGAATTTTTTTGTGCAAATTTAAAGATCTCAAAAAATTGATATTTTTAAATATTTTTTGACTTTTAAATCTTTGTTAATTTGGCCATGGTCCTAAAAATGCCTATACGATCCATAAAGGTGTCTTTTGCACACAGCGAAATCTGGTATTTTCTTCAAAATTTAACAATTAAAAGTCTTTCAGCCTATTTTTTTGACTTTACTAGTATTCGCTATTTTTTACGTTCAAAAAATTGAAAAAACGGCTTTAACACTCGAAAAAAACGCTGAGAAATCCGTGCTCTAAATTCCGTAGCATTTGTTAAACTCACTCGACATCAAAATCGTCCCCGAGAACTCCTTCGTCCAACAATTGCGACCGACTGATATTCAGAACTTTGTCCTCGTTTGGCAGCGCGCCAACCGCTCCAATATGACCGATCCGAATCACAATCTTCCCTTCCTTGTCGCGCTTGATTTCCGAGCCTGGGTCGTTCGTGCCCGTAAAAGTGGATCCATTCGAGTTTGATCCACTCTTGGGCGATTTTTCAAGTTCTTGATTCTCCTCTTTCTCTTCCTCAGCGGTGTTCCGCTTGACCCGCGTGATCAGAGGATTTTCGTATTTGGAGTAGCTGTCGCCATACGGGTCAGTGATGAGATCGTCAAGCAGCGTGCGTCCGAAACTGACGCACAGTCTCGCATTGAGTAGAAGAAGTAGGGGAACCACGAACAGCAGGAGTCGCATCCGAGCTGAGTCGCACAGACGAATATGAACGCACAAATGAGATGGGAAAACGTTGACACAGCGAGCCGATTTGGTGCCTGATTGTCGCTGACGCTAATCTTACAGGCAGGATTAGTCGCTTAGATTCGCTTAGCGGGCAATTTGGAAATTGAATTTTGTTTTCCCTCTCCTACCTTTGAAAATATAAGACTTTCGTGATATCGGATAAGGGGTGTTGATTAGAGTGAGGCATGCGGCGTTTGACGAACCGGCAAATTGTAGAGCTAGGCGAGGGGGGAAATGCGAATTTGGCGCCTCTGTGGCCTGCGAACTCGGTTTGAAGCTCACCAGGCAGCTTATCGCCAATCGGCTTCCAGGATTTCGATTCTAAGAGCAAGCAAAAGTACTCTTGTTGGAGTTGTCTCCGAGAACACAGGAATAATCCGTTTGCAAATCTTCAATTTTCAAACAAAACTGTTTTAATCAACGTTTTGGATCTCTTGATCCAGCCGTCTCGTTGTCCTCAGAAATTGGGCGTTTGTTCTCACAGCAGTCAAGCTGCATGGCTTTGTCAAACCGTGAAAATAACTGACTTTCAACAGTACAGTTTAAAACAGTTCTACTGCTTTGAAGCGTTGTCTCTTGAAGCGTTGATCAGCAGGAATTTCAAACAATGTCACTTGTTTGTCTGTCGTTCTACTATCCAATGCTCACCTGCTTCTTTACAATGCTTCTTCCTGCGTGATCATTTCTCAAATTTCGTATTGTCTTCAAAAGCGCTTTGATGATCCATTGTCCGCCGGAGATTAATTTGTTTCATTCAAACGGAAAACCAAAGCGGAATTTGTGAAGAAAACTGAATCAACCGCCGGTTTGTCTACGAGTAATTTTCAATTTTCTCTCTATTTGCCAACTCTCGTCACTGTTGAGTATTGTGAATGAGTAGCTGGAGTGATTGACTCATAGAGCGTCGTCTGCACTGCCTTCTTGTTACTTTTGTTAATTTCTTTGGTCTTCGATAGACCGCTCCCCGCGAGTGAGCTGAACTTGATGAGTGTTTGCGCAGAGATAGCGGCTGCCGGTGCTCATCATCAACTGTGTTTATCTCATCCGCAGAGCGCGAGGTGAATTGAATCCCGTGCGCGCGCGCGGAGAGTGAAGCTGCTCGTCCTCGCTGAGTGCATTGCTTTTCACACCTTTGCGCGATGTGACGGCTGCCTGTAGGTTTATTAATCTCGTTCGTATTTCAGCGCGATTCTCTACTGACACACTGGAAACGATGTCGTACACTCAGATGCGCACTCGGAACGAGATGTTCGCCGAGTCTGAGCAGGTAAGGATGGACCTTTTACAATTAAAAATTGATCGAATTCTGGGAATTGATGTGAGAATTGTTCAAACAGAACATACGGTAGAATTTGCCATATTTCATCAGCAAAGAGAATTCGATTCATTACCTTTTGAGAATTACAGGTTTTTGAAGCCAAGAACGGTTCAATTCAGAGGCCATTTAATCATAGACGTTACAAAGCAATTCAATTAGTTTCACAGCAGTTTTATAACCTTTTTGAGTCGTTTGCATGGTCTGCTACTGTTTTTAGAAGACCTGAATCTATCTATCAATGACAAGTTGATCCAAAAACCATAGGATAACGATTCGTTGACAAACTGATTCTCTATGTGATAACATTTATATTAGCGCCCTAGTTCCACTGCTCCTACAACCACTTACGACCCTACCGAGGCAAGTTTATAAGTGCTATAGTAGTAGATTGTGTTGTTCGCACTAGTTAATAGTTTCTTTGACTCAATTTCGCAGACTTAAAAGTTGAACTTTTAGATAATCAGTCAACTCTCGCATCAAGAAATCGATGAATTCCGCGAAGCGTTCCTTCTCTTCGACAAAGACAAGAACGGCACGATTTCAACTGCAGAATTGGGAATTGCGATGCGATCGTTGGGTCAAAATCCAACTGAACAGGTAAATACTCACGAGTGATAAACACTTCAGGTCGAGTGGCGGCAAATCGCGCTCTCGACGCGTATTTATCACCTACATTTGTCGAACCAAAATTCACTGTTTGACAATGAAAGCGGTCTTTAAAAAGCGGCCGCGCATGCGTGGCATGGTAACTTGATACGTGAACAAAAGAAAACCAGATTCTGCAAATATTATGCACTGCAGAGCTCGGATTGACGACCGGAATATTCCAGGAAATGTTGGAGCTGATCAACGAGGTTGACTTGGACGGAAACGGTCAGATTGAGTTTCCCGAATTCTGCGTCATGATGAAACGGATCATGAAGGAGACCGACGAAGAGATGATCCGAGAGGCGTTTCGTGTATTCGACAAAGACGGCAATGGCGTCATCACCGCTCAAGAGTTTCGTTTTTTCATGGTATTTCCGTTGTTTAGTCGTCTTTGGTCGATTACTGTAATTAAGATTCACATGGGAATGCAGTTCAGCGAAGACGAAGTGGACGAGATGATCCGTGAAGTGGATTACGATGGAAATGGCGAAATCGACTACGAAGAATTTGTGAAAATGATGAGCATTGGCGGCCAGGGATTCGCTTGATCCTTGTGCACTGTATTTGACTGTAAATACACTTTTCTGTTGTTTGGAAGCTTCGTTCAATGAATATCGTTTGTGGATTTCATTGAAAGCGACGATTAAATCATGGTTTTGCCGCGTTCTGGCTCCGCTCTTGCCAGCTACGCTGCTATTGAGGTTGATTTGCACTGCGACAAGTATACAACAAGTATGTCAATATACGGTATCCGATGGCGACTCTTTTGAAGTCATTTTTTGAGTTATCTGTTACCGAATTATTGTAGGACCGTCCATCAATCACAACTAAGCGCCGGTGTTGTGCTTGCGGTACACTTGCTTTGTACTTGGCCGACCGTATTTTAACTGCCTTAGCCTTTGTCGACCTTAGGCCATTGTAATTGGACCAACTTCTTAAGTTGCATTCAGTGCGATTTGCCTTTTCAGCAAGAATGTCATCTCTTATCGTCGTAACAGACCTTCTAAACGGGTTTCCGATTCATACAACGTAATAATAATAATAAAGCAACGACAAAATGAACTAATTTTGATCAAACTGAAAACTGAAATTAACAATTACAATCGTATGATTCATTTTCCGTCGGACATCCGTCTGTTGTTCGGTGTTTTCTCGCAAGAAGAATGGGGGTTCCGAAGCAATCAAAAATCAGAAACTTCCCTATTCAAATACATGCACATTACCGTCGCAATACTGAAAATGTTGATTAGTCACGAACTTCTTACTGAAAACAACTCGAAACAAAAACAAAGTGTCATTCTAATTGTTCATTTTCAGCTGAGAACCCCCAACCGCAAAACTGCTTCTCAACAAAGTGTAAACGCGGAGACTATATTCTATTCGTGGACTAGCTGTCCATGGGTACTGTATTAACACACCAGACTGTTCGTTACAAGACCAAATCTGTTGAAGCGGAATTGTCCGAAATTGCAGATTTCAGGCTTTTTGTGAGTTTGTGAGATTCTAATGATTGCATCTTGTGCGAGGACCTCGTTTTGCCCTTGCACAGTTAAGAATGCTTCAATTGAAGCCAAACAAGAGCACAACGAGAGTTAAGTAGGCAAAAGTAGCGTTCAGACGCAGAACAGAGTTTTGTCAGAATTGTGAGAATTGTCTCAAAAATTCTGTGATCCGCAGATTCGGACAACTGCGTTTCAATAGTTCCGGTCAGTCATTCCGGCAACGAACAGTCTGCAGTGCTAATACAGTACCCATGCACAGCTAGGCGCGAAATAGATTATACACTGATCTTGAAGTGAAGTTTGCTCCATTTTGTGGTCTGAAAAGAGTATGTTTCAAAGTGCACCATGGCTAGTGCCATCATGGCCTGAAACAGATCGGCATCACATGAGTCAGAAACGCTTTAAAACATGTCACTTGTAATTATAGGCTTAAAATGAAAACGAACAAAAACGTTGACGTAATTTTAGTTTGGAGAGAGATTCAGGCACCCGCAAATAGATGCCTAATTATCATATTTGCAGTAGTCGAGTAGACGCGCGCCACTGGCACGTCTGCACTCCGTTTTTTGCAGTTAAATCTCGTTTCCTTTGCACAGAGACGCTTAGTTGGTTGAATACATAAGTAAGCTTGTTAGCAAAACGTTTGCTTTACGCACGTTCGTGGGATTGAGGTCAAAAAACGAAAAAGAAGCGTCGGTCAATCGGCCAATTTCGCACGTCACTTGTTTCCTATTTGAAAGATCGTGGAGTAATCCCAAAAACGAATTAAATCTTGATCTGGAAGAGTTTTGTGTTTGGATCAGATCTGTGCATTGCTAGATATAAGAGTCAAACGCACATTTCACAATTATTTAAACGGTAATTCATATCTTCAAAGTCAAAAATACTCGATTTACGAGTTGGATATGGCACTGCTATCCGTGCCATTTTTAATTCATTCATTCTATCGTTTAACTTTGAAGTGATTTCAAATGCGTTCATTCTGTGGATAGAGGGGAGGCAAACATATCCATAAGCTTCAACGACATAACACTACTCCGCTGTTCAGTCTTTGCAAATACTGTAGTCTAACACCGCTGTAAAATGATCTCCGTGTGTGTTGCCAACGGTTTCTGATAGTCGTGGTCGGAATTCGCAGCAAAAAGTTTGCCATCCCGGGAGCTCATGAAAACAACGCGCCTAACAGTGATGAGACAAACATGCAAACAATCACAACGCACATGTTCATGTCAGATCCACTTGCGCTATGACTTGCAACTGACTTGCGACTGACTCGTGAGTCTCTGACTCATCGCACTCTTTGGGCAGTTGCTAACAGATTGAAATTAATTCAAGCGTTTAGCGATAGCGACAGCTACTTTACTTTGGTACTACTCTGTTCTGGTCATCAGCTATTGAATGACCCATTTGAATGTCTAGTCGCCTTGTAATCTACAGCAAATCGTTTATAGTAAAGAAACCTCAACAATCAATGGTCACGCTTTGAATACCCCAGTTTGTGAATTCTGATTATGATGGATTTGACCTCCTTCACTGGTCCACTTCGATTCACAGAACCGATTCACAGTTTCAGCTCCCTACAGAGCAAGGAGGACATAGATCCAAGCGATCTTTGAACTTAATTTAAGTGTTTTTGAGTTGCAAAGAAAATTTCAAGTCAAATGCGTCTTCTCTCTCGCCGTTCGCGTCAGTGTCACACTCCATTCACTTCCGTAAACACCATGCTCCGCTCAGTTTTCCTCCTAAATTTAAACTCCTACGGAAATGTCCTATTTGATATTGCAACGACGTTTGAAACACGAGTTTTATTCGATTATTACCACTGCACTTCCGCCGCAGACACCGTTGTGGCATAATTCGATTGTCGACGTTTTCATCCTTCAACTCAAGGTTCAATCTAATTTGAAACTTTTTTGTGTTTCCGACTCATGGCGAACTTGTTTGAATTTTGACGAAAAGCAGAGTTTTTTTTTTGAAATTTTGAGCGTTCCTGAACTTGATGAGTTATTGAGAGAGTGAGTGGTGAAGCACCCGTACTTCACAGTCATAGATTATGCTACGGCGGTTGATCCTACCGCTGTTAGAACGCAGGCTAACCGACCTATATCAGTAAGCGCATTCGCTAGAACTGAACAGACTGGCTAGGACAACCCCACATAGTGACCATCACTCTTTCCGCCTCTACGCCTTTGCTTTGCGTGCTCGTTGAGACACGGCGAACCTAAGGACGAGAGCTTGAGGGGATCTTAGAGAGTACACGCTCTCGTGTGTCCGTTTAATTGGGTCCCTAGGCTCGTGTTATGAAGTCTACGTAATTTCTTTCTTTTGGCTTGTTTAGTCGTAATTAGTGCTACGAGCGATTTCCACTGTTTAAATACAAATTTGTTAACTGAACAATTGATGCGTGGCGTATTAGCACGCGAGTGCTTGAATCACTTAACAGCAAACAGTAGACACAAAACGAGCTCGAAGCTTTTAAAAATCAGTTTCTAAAAGCGTCGTTTGAAGCGCACAAATGAGCGCGATTGTGTATCTTCAATGACTCTTGCTTTCTTGACGTTTGCTCATCGACAACAGTGTTTTAAAGAGAGACTTGAAGAATGGTAAAATATGGCGAAATTCGTCTAAAAATCAGCTCGAGGCGGTTGTTTGCGATTAGCCGATCTCAGGAGCAGATGTTTTCCGTCTACGTTCACCTATTGACACCATTTCACTGTGATGACTAGCTCAAAGAGGAAAGCGCTCATTTAAGCGAGATTAAACGAGTAAGGATGATGTTCTCCTCGCTTAAGACCACGTTACAAAAATGATATTTTCAGTGTGTTTTTTACAATACCTGCAAAAATTATTCAGTTTTAAGCTCCAATGTGCGAGCAGCATACATATGCCTAGGTGCCATTATTCAGAGATCAATTGTTTAGCGCCATATTTCCTGCACTTGCTGTGAAATAACGTTTAAAAGTGTGGGAAGTCTGCATTGTTCCATCCAATCTCAAAACAGTCGTGAATCAAACGTTTTCAGACAAGTGCCTTCTTGTCGAATGTCAATACAAACAGAATTGAGTCAGAATCACCGTCACAAAGTCCCCTAGATAAGACTATTAACTGTCTGAGTAATTTCTTCATTTGTGCGCTGACCGAGAATGCACGTTCCACGATTCGTGCGCGTTCCATTAAATTACTTCAAAAACATGATTTTGCGTCGCCTTCGCTAATCTTATTGTAACTACATTCGTGAGCCAACCTGCGGCTCCCTGGCGTATACTCCACAATTCACAAGTTTAAGCTACAAAAAAGGCGTTTTGTGGTGGTTTCTGCTCGCTTGTTAGTTGTTCGAACTGTTGATCTTGAAAATTACGGTCGATTGCATGAGTAATATAATACATTTGATCAATTTTCTATTTTTGCAAAATTTGGAGGGACGTTTCTCGCCTTATAACCTCAATTAGTTTGTTGTTTTTGAGCGCAAGAGGCTTCCTCCTTCCTTTCGTTCAATTTCTCAAGGAGGTTAGAGAACAGGATGTTTTTCAAAAATCAAATTCTATGCTTGAAGATGAGCTTGAACTGAGAGTAGTAGGGCAGGTCAGTCTGACCACAGTGCTGTGAGTTAGACCACAAAATAACTTGGCTCTTGCACGTCTCATTGACCCTTAGAGCAATCCTCATTTGCAAAAGCGCTTTTGAGCGTCCGACAACTTGTTACTAAACTCATTACGCGCGCGATTTCTCAAGTGCGGGTGAGTGCGAAGGCGCTTTTCGCAAAGCAAAAATTTTTTTGATCATTTTGTTAACAAAGAGGCTGTTATTGCGTGTGTTTACGAGTTGCTAGCGCTGCACGAACTGCAGTAATAAAAGCTCTAGTTGGGAACGAAAGCTATACGCGGAAGGGCTGCGGGTTTGCGGCTGACTTTCTGTTGTTTAGTAATAAGCTTTAATTCGATAAGGAAAAAAACAAGAATTCCTTATTTCCTGAATGTTTGATTGGTGCTTGTGGCAATATTAATCAGTCGCGCGCAGTGTTCACAACACGCTGACTAAGCACTGCGCTTGATGGAAGTGTCCCGCGCTCTTTTTCATATTAAGCTTAAAAATTCAGCTTGTCTTTCCGGGTGTCTGGTCTTCTGTATTCGTTCTTTGACAACAATCAACCTTTTGACGAGGTACAGACGTCGCGACACAAGGAACTATGTTGTAATCTTTGAAGAAAGGCTCAAAGAGCACGGATCTAGGCAGCGCCATGCGATCTGCGCCTTATGCTTGAGTTGTCAAATTAGCAATGACCAGGACAACTCATGAATTATGAAGAACTAAATGCTAAGGGAATGTGACTTACACTTCGTTCCCTATGAGCATTCTGTACAAATTATCTGTTTTTGCTTCCAATTTTGGGTGTTTAGGTAGGTTCATGTTAATCGAATTTTGATTAATCTGCTCTATAGGAAGGAATATGTAAAATTCAGGTTTGCATACTTCTGAGAATTTGAACAAAAAATGCGTCAACCGTGAGAGCAGCTCAGACTTTCTTTGAAAGCGCGTAATTGGAATAAACAGATTAGCTTTATGGAACACAAAGATCGCCCCGGACGCTCTCAGATTCATCCAAACATCAGTCTGCTCCATACTTTCGATCATTGCGACAGCCTCCGTACAAAATTCTGAGTTAATCGTGTTTCGCTAGAAAAGCTAATGATTCTGTCGGTCTCAACAATTGTCCTAAGCATCTGGCATGTACATTGGCCTCATATTGTGATTCTGATCGTGGGCGCGTTGTTTTTATTTTCAAAAGGTTCTTCAAAATGACAAAAAAATTGATCTGTGAGGTTCTGAAGTTAGATCAGTGTGTCCCTCATAGCTTCATCTCGTGAGTTTCTTTCAGCTGGTATTAGATCAATTGGTCTTAGACAAAGTGACCGGATCCTGTTGAATTTCGCGCTCACTCTATTTCGGTTTCTAACCAAAGACCAGGCGGTCTGTTTGCACAAGATTGCACAAATGAATTTATAACTGATGTTCGCAAATTGTTTAGTGGACGTTTTCCGTGCAAAAACTTGTTTGCAACAACCTTCCTATCCATATGCTGCTCGGCCACACCTCCGCGCCCTAATTGAGCATCAAGCCAGTGAAACGATTGGGTCACGGAAATGAATCAAGCCGCCGCCAGGGGTGTGTGCGTGTCTTGTTAAGAAAAAGAATGCGAACAGCTAATTAGTCCGTTGTTACAGCCTTGAGCACAGATTTGGAGGCTCCGTTTTGGTGTGGCGCATGACGCAAGTCGGTCGGATTTCCGCTCTCTAAGAATATTTATGTATCTTTGTTTGCGCGTGTTTTTTGCGTTAAGTGAAGCAGGGAAATTTGTGTTCTATAGCTTTTGAAGTTGAAAGGAGGAAGTCCGGGCGAGCTGAGTTGATATATGTTTATGTCTATTACGTCCTTTAGTCTCTGATTTCCTCTTTCTTAAAGCAGAAATTTCAATCTCTATGTCAACCGTTGTTTTCCAGAGCTTACCGGATATCCCTTTGATATTCGACTGATAATTTGATGCCAAATAACGTTCCAAAGCATTCGTCAATTTCGTTCCAAAACAAAAAGTCTGTGTTTAGGGATAAATTTATCAAAAATTGCCGTTGCCGATGCAAAACTCGTTTTTCGATCTGCCCTTATAGTGTCACAGGTCCCCGTTTCTTGCTATCTGAGACACGCGCACCTTGTAATCAGAAATCAACATGCTAAGTAAGGGCCTACAAACCAGCAGACAGAGCATCGACATTGCATTTTTACTAACAATTTGATGCCAAAAAGGGCAGAAACATTAGATGGTCTTTGTGCTATTTTCAACAAATACTCTGCGCTGTGTTCGCGTCTTGCTAACGAGGCAAAGCCTATAGAGTGCAACAGAGCAGCAGTTTTGGCGGAGGTCAATTTCTATGCAAGCAAAATAGCTCGTGGTGAATTGAATTTTCTAAAGGTTGTAGAGTCGTATTTGAGATTGCCCTCCTTGTCTCCTAGATCCCAGTTGCTTGCTATCTAAAAAACGCGCCCTGTGATCCAAAAGCTTGCTCAGTGCCTATAAACCATTATGAATCACTGTGCACAGATGTCACACGTTGATATCAATTTGATCGTTGGATGGTGCGAAACATGATCAAAACGTAAACACGTATGTGCCAGCGCCATTCACAACAAGGACAACTGCGGTTTTTTGATTGTCCTACAAACAAAACACGTATAAAACTGAAGTTCGAAAGATTAAAAGACAAGACACGGCAATCTCTCATCTCGTAATGTTCAAAACAACATTTTCAAATAGTGGTTTTAAATGGTAACTTAAATCCGAGATCGTGACAATTGTCATTTGAACCTGCGCTCCTTGTTGGTTAATGCGAGTGACCAGACGACGTTGTTAGGCTAGGTTTTTCAATAATCTATTTTCTCCGCTTTGACACTTTTAACTCCCAAACACTTTTCGTTTAGCCGTCGTCCTAGCCGGTTGTACCGGCTTCTCAGTGCTAATCCAGACATCACAACTGATTGAAGCAATGTATGTGCAAAAGTCTGTGTGACAGACCTTTATTTTCGGTGAGGTGGAGTTTTCCCATAGTAAACAGAACAAGTTCATGTCGGAGGCGGCAAATTGAAAGAAATTATCAAAAACAATGCTTTTGACCTTTTCCTGTGTGCTATATAAGCGGAGCCAATCTCAGTCGTCTTCGTCTTGATCTTCAGTTGCAACATTTAGCAGAGCATTCCAAGTTAACGCCAAAATCCTTATTTGAACTAATCTACTACTGTATTCTGACTAGTCTATATTTTGAAATTTGATGAACAGATTGAAGAATGGAGGGTTGCGCATTACAGCTATGCCTTGCTTTTGGTAATTTGCATTTCAGCTCGTCAGCAAGACATTTTTCTAAAAGTGACTTCGCTTAATCTTTAAAAGTTTTGTCGAACTTTAACTAACAAAGATCACCAAAAGTTGTTTGCTTGTTTTCAAGTCACAACTGACCAAAGTCAGCGCTGACAAGAGTATCGAGATGTCTGTTTACGAAATTCGACCTGCTTTTATGTCGATATGAGTCACGCGATACGTCGCAAATCGTTGCTTGATGTTCTGCTCTGTAATGAACAAGAAAAGGTCAAATGGAAAAACGTTGCGGTCAAAAAGTCAAAAATTGCTTGACCTTGAATCAGAAAGACTAATACGAATTTTTGGAAAAAACCAGTTTTGTTTTCAAAAAGATGAGTCTGCAGACTACCACCTCACCGTAGTCCCATTTCAGTTTAAAAAAAAAGCAATTTTGTTTGCTGATCAAAATTCCCACCAACTTTGACTTTCGATCTTAGTACCCAAACAGCGCAACAAAACAGAACAAACAAGTGTCTAATTAATAAACTAATCCCTTAAAACTCCTGTTTTCCAGAGAGCTAATCGACGCGTAAATGCCAGACAATGGGAGCGGCGCCATTGGTCAACAAGACCATGGACCGACGAAAAGTTCATTTGACTCCGAAGCTATTAAAATTGACATTACTTAATTAAGCACAGCTCTGTTCCCGCCTCTGCAGAAAGTATGCGTGTGGTAGCGGTGGTCGGACGTCTGCTAAACGCTTCTCCTTCTTCTCTCCCTGTCACGTCATTGTAGCCACACAACTTGCTCGCGCTTCTAGCCTTTTCTAGCGTTCAGCGAGCACTGACGCCACTGTCCTTTAAAACCTTTGAATCAGCGCGGTAATCCCCATTGATTTGCGTCAACGGTCATCTCTTTCACGGGAGGGGGATAAACCTCGGATAGATAGTCATAACGACCAGCTACTTGGTTCACTTTCAAAAACAACAATTTCGTGTTTCGCACTTGCGTGGCAACTGAACATCACATAATTTGTTGTTTGCGTGCACTAGTCGAATTGAGTTAAATCTGTTCTGATCTGTTTGCTCGTCTTGAAAGGAATTTTTAAAAATGCACTCTTTGAGTAAGCGAGCCAAAACGCTTTGCTATTTCCTACTGAGGCCAGAAACCGTGGGAGATTCGAGAACCTTCACTTTTGTTCTACTGCACGTAAACACCTGTAGATGTGATTCTGCGGCTACCGTACTTTATTCTCGGAAATCGCTGCTCTGTTTGTGAGAACATGTTGAGACATGTTGACAATCGGCAAAAGTTTATTTTGTCTCTAGGTTCTGGTCGTATACGGTAGATTGCTGATTGCTGTCAGTGCGCGAAGGAGGAAAATGTCATATTTTGTGAAATATTTCTTGGATTTTTAAAGAAAATTAGCTCTTTCTAGCTTCATTACCAGCAACAATCCTAAGTGGCCAGAAAACAAGCACATCTGGACTTGTTTTTGACCTTAACTGCGTAAGATGAGCCCATAGGTTCGTTAATGCCCTCGTGTCCCGTAGTTTGCCATCTACAATTGTCATCTCGCAGCAGCTTCTTGTGTTTTTGGCCTGAGCTCTGTTCAGCAGCATCATTTGTTTTTGGCCTAACTTTGCATTTGCCTTGAGCTCTGTTATTGAACGGCAATTCTGATTTTTGATCACTCGCTCACCAAAGGTAAAAACCGCTGAACTTTAGTAAATGTAAAAATTGCAATTGAATTTAGGTATCAGTCTGTGTAGTGCCAGCCTAAAGTGCCTAAATTTTGTTAATCCAATTTTCTCTCGCAATCAGTTGTTGTCTCTAGGAGCAACGCTTTTTGTTTAACCCAATTACGCGGACTAAACCACGCAAACTGAGCGCGGAACGGTATAAATACTGCTGCTTTACTTGTGCGGAGGCTTGATGCACGCCGCAGAGCTCTCTCTCTGAGTCTAGGGATCTCTGTTAATTCTCATTTAGGCTTTGGGGCTGGAATATTCATCTCGAAATGTCGCTAGTTTTGGTTTGAATTGAACGTATTTGTGGCTGCTAGCAAGAATTTCGTCGCTGCACTCGTTCCTATGGCTGCCTAGCACGATACTGCCACCGTAATCCAGACAATTTTCATTTTCGCAGCTACCAAAACGAGAATAGCATTGTTATTACCAAATCAAACATCACTCTGGCGCATTTGCTTTGCTGAAACAACGAGCTCATTTGCGAATTGACTGTTCTCGGAAGAGAAATGAAAATATTTCCGGCACTTTTGAGGACGACGCTGACAGGCGCAGCAAACAACGCGTTCGTCCCGCGCACAACTTGCCCAAGTTTCGGATTTGACTTGTGTCTTCGCGCGCACATCCACCTATTTACGTCATCAATGTCTTGTTTTCATTCTCGCTCATGATTCACTATGAGATTTGCATTCACCTTCATTTAGTCAGCATTCCCACAGTAATCCCTGGACGCTGCTGCGCTTTTAAAAGGCCGGTCACAATAGAACGCCGCCCCAGCCACTGGTCGCCTGTTCTCCGATTGCAACTGTTGTCGCATCTCTGCTGAGGTCTGAAACTAAGGTTTGCCTTCTTTGGGGCCTCCTGAGTTGGCATTTCAAACTTTTCACCAAAAATTTGCTCAAATCCAAACAACAGGAGTATCGTTTTGTTTAGCCAAGACGTAGTTTGACGTACATTAAGCCAGACCGTATCTCACAAACTGACTCTTTGTGTCGTTCGTGTGAAAACAACAATCGTGTGAGCGTACGAAAGAGCAAAATTGCTTTTGAAACGATAAACCCATGATTGTCAAATATGATGCCATCCCCTCATCGTCGTTGTCTTGTCTATTTGTTTCGCTACGCCCTGCCTGCTACAACACACGAACCTCGTCATCTGCTTCCAATTGTTTCCTTATTCAGGCCATAACATTTCACATCTACATCCTATTAATAAGACGACGACCTCGGCGCGACCACCCTCCGCATCCGTTCGGCCCGGTTGCTCGTTTGTCAGTAGTGTACGCGAGCGTGCCAGAAATCTCTTCTCCCGCGCTGTTTTATTGCGCCGGAGGCTATGAAACTTGTCTGTTAATGATCCGCGTTATATTCTGTGTTTCTGTCGACGGCGAGGCTAAACAAACATCTGTTTTCTGTAAAATGCTGCCATTCTTCGTCGCCCTCACGCTGTGCTCGATCCCCTTTGCGCTTCGGTGGTGTCGGTGACCGACCTTTTGAGAAGTCTGTGCTTAAGACAGCCAATAATCGGCGTCATTTTATGTGCCGCTGCTGGAGTTCTTTTCGGCGCACGCCGCTGAAACTTTGAATCCCGTCGAATGGCCCCAATTTTGTGCTTTTATTGTCTTTGAGCAAAAAGGACACCAAAAACTAAAATGCACATACATAACTCCTATTCGTTCTTTCTCAATTTCATTTCGTGCCCTTTGCAGCGGTCGTGTCCAGCGAGTGATGAGACGCTGGCGGATCGCCTGCAGTCGCCGCTTTTACCTAATTTTGACACAAAATTGTTGGTTTGCTACTCTTGGAAACACAAACAGGAAGCGGACACTCCTGAAGTTGCTTGAGCACGCTTTTGCGCGTGATTTCGCGTTTCAAACGGCGCGCTCTTGATGAGTGAAAGATGGTTACCACAAACTAGTTAATTACAATCTTTTACGCGGGTTTTGTCTCCTGGCGCCTCTATATGTGCTCTGTTTTCTTCATTATTCTGACGCGTCGTTTTTTGCTCTGACGATTGTTTATTCGAACAAATTGGGGATTACGAGTGGTGCGCGAGTTAATCAACCAACGACGAGCGAAACCATTTTCTAGGTGGAACCGTCTTTGTGCCCCCGTGCTACTGTGGTGGTGGTGGTGTGGATATGCTGTGTTGAACGAGCGCACAAGTCAGAAGAGATATCAGCTGCAATGGTTGTTGCGGAAGAACGGTTCGAGTTGTGTGAGTGCGAACCGAGTGCCGATGGCTCCGAAGTGCCGAACGTCACACTGATTCTGATATTCCTGCCGTTCCTGTCGCTCTCCGGTGTCCTCTTTAACTGTATTTCGTTGGCGGTGTTCGCGAGAAAAGAGTCGCGCAAGAGCACCACGAACATCTATCTGACCGTTCTCTCGCTCTCGGACATGGGTGAGTGTTTTGGAGATGTTTGATTTTTAAAAATGAGCTTGTGATGCTCGAACGAGAACGCGTGTCTTACTCATAGTTGACCGTTCTCATATTTCACTCTGGAGCGATCTGTCTGCGCAAACAAGAGCAAAGAGAGTTTAGAACTTGAAACAAACAACTGAACAGACAGAAAAAACATTGATTTAACCTTTTGCACTTTAGGTATCTGCCTATCGGGCGTTTTCATCATCACCGCGGACTCGCTCCGCGCCTACAGTCCACTGGTCAACGAGATCTTCGCTCTGCTCATCCCACGGCTTGCGCCCTTTGGCATGGCCTTCCAGATGCTCAGCGTCTACGTGACCGTGCTCGCCGCCGTCGACTGCTACGTGTCGGTCTCGTCAAAGCGCCCAAAACACGATTATTGCAGGTGCGTGCTGGAAGACAAAACAGATTGATTTAATTAACCTTTTGAAACTTTGTTCTCTCCTCTCGCTCGCTCGTTCTTCGCTTTACTCAACTGGGTTCTGCAGGAGAGGAGCGGAAACAACAAAGATGAAGATTAATGAGAGTCTTTTCCAGGCCGGCAGTGGCGAAACGCGTACTTTCCATCGCGGTGGTCTTCGTTTGTATGTATAATTTTCTCATCTTCTGGGAGCTCAAGACACAGCGGTGTTTCGACGAAAACACGAATACGACAAAATTGGAAGTTTGCCCAACGGAAATGAGACTCGACGACACGTACATTACCGTATACCGGTGAGTGAGTGATCTGCGCTTGCATAAATTTGCTGCCAACGATGGCATCCCCCACAACCACTAATTGAATGACGTTTTTGTCCTATGCAAGATTGCGAAATGAGTGTGGTCTATTTCAGCGGATACATGTACACCCTGTCGATGGCGATAATACCGTTCAGTCTACTCTCCAGTCTTACAATCGGAATTGTACGCAATCTGAGTCGAGGCAAGTGGAACTACGTGCTCTCCACCGACGCTAGTGAGTACCGTATCCCGTTGCTCAATGTCAATGTCGTTTTTGCAGAAAGCCGTCTGAGTCTTCAATCGTCGGTTGTTCGTGAAGCTCCCCGGCTCGTCCTCTCAAAGACGCGAGTTGACGATCGCAGCACCGGATCCTCACCTGTGATGCTGGTCATGGTCATCGCGCTCTTCCTCGCCTGCAACGTGGTCTCACTGGTGGTCAACATCCTTGAGATGACGTCCGACTTGGTCTCTTTTAGCGCTCAGGTTTGTGCACCGCAGACATGAGGCCTTATGGTCAACAATTGTGCTCAGATGATCCTAATCGACGTCGGCAACGTGTTGGTCGTCTTCAACGCAACGGCAAACTTTTTCGTCTACGTCATTTTCTCCGAATCCTACCGAGCGAGTCTTCGTTCGTTGTTCTGCTCAAGTGGAAAATACGACGAAAATCAGACGCCGAAGGTCACACAACTCTGATAAACTCAAAAAAAGTCTGGTCGCTTGTCATCATCTCACGGGTTCCTTCCATCTGCCTTTTGTCCCTCCGAACAACATCGCTGAAGCAGCCTACACTTTGATTTCATATAGAGTTATTTTGAAATGTTTGAAGCGAGTTATTCAATAAGATCTTTCGATTGCTTCTTGTACATATCGTTGATGTGAAACGGTTCTAACCACAATTTGCAAGCTGCGCAGACAGCAGAGTTGATGTCGACGTTCTTTGTGCCATTGAAACAATAAACGAGAGTAATTTGAACGCATCCTTTGCAAGAATCTTATCCATTTGAAGAAAATCGGCGAATTCGATTGATCCATGTTGTTAGTATCAGTCACAACTTGCGATATAAGTCGGTAAACTTCAGGAAAACGTATTTTTAGCATCAACGACTCAAACTGTTTGATGGAACTTTCGATGCAATCCTCTTCTACCGTCAACAATCGGTCTAATCGTTCAAACGCATCTCAAAGTTCCCATTATGACAATCATTGTCACGAAAGCAATGCCTGGAAGCAATGCTTTTCTCTTCGCGTTTGCACATTTAAGCCAAACGGAACGATTCGAAGCGCGAAAAGATGGCAGTTTCTGATTCGAAGGCGTTCGTAGATTTCTCCGACGACATCATCATCGACGTCCTCGAAATTGGATGCCCGAAATTCGAAGATCTGGCGCAACTCGAATGGACCGATGGCAGATGGGCGGACGTCATCCAGAGCGGAAAGAACTTTGCGAGAGGTTCGCTGAAGAGCGTTGGAATGAATTCCCACAATTCGAGGAACGTCGAAGCTCTCCACGTTGTGGAAAGGTATTTTTACGGTCTCACGAAGACGACAAGACAACAAAAAGATCTGCCCTTGCTGAAGAACTGGAATGCTCATCTACTTCTCACCGACGTGACAATCAAAGTCGGAGTTCTACCAGCGGAGTTTGAAAATCGAATTTTACGTCACGTCACGCGACGTGTATCAATTGAGTTTTATTCAGAAAAGCATGAAAGGGCTGCTGAAATCTTTGAGATCCTCGCCACTCGTCCCATCACCGATTTGACGCTTTCATCATACTACGATGGAGATGCATTCGTAGAGCACTGGGAGAAACCGTTCAGGAAACTGCTCTCACAACCCTTCCTGCAACGCCTGGATCTCGACCAACTACGCAAAGGCATGTTACTCAGTTTGGATCTGTTCGATGCGTTCATGGCGTTCGTCAAACGGCCCAACTTTGTCTACCTTCGCACTCCTGAGTGCAATCCGATTGGGCAGAAATTGTGGCCAGCGGTCATCGAGTACTGGCAGCAAATGACGGTCTTCCCAACCCAAATGCAAGGATTTTGCTTCTACCAACAGGAAGAACACAACAAAATGCATTTTGTTTCTAAACACGATTTCCGTGGTGTTGGAAACTTCCGTATCTATATAAAGAAGTTCCCCTACCACAAAGACCATGCGACTAACGCCTCCAAACGAATTGAAGCCATTATTTATCAAGAGACACCGACGAAATTCAGTTTGGAAATTTGTCTGACCTCAAAGGAAGCGAGTGTTCGTGAGGAGTTTGGCGAATACGAGACGTTTGAAGTACCCGAAATTTTGGAAGAAGAGGAATTATATTACGATACAGAATAACCATTTTTGCAATGATCTCTCGAATCGTCCGGTCTTTATCCTTCCTGGACGACTTTGGCTGCTTGTTTTCTTTTCATTAAACTTTATTTTTGCAAACAAACAATTTCCAATTTCCAGATTTCTTCAAATTTTTCCGGACCAAGCAGTTCATATTTCCAATCTCTCTTCATATCGACCAGACCCGGAACTATACTGCAGCGCATCTTTTTATTGAACTTTACATCTATGCGACATCTAGCTGATCCGCCATTTTTCAGTTGGGAAGCCTAAAAGTAAGTGGTCAGTTGACAGCACAGACTGAGAAACATACTGAGTGGTTTTGGTCAAAAGACAAACATAGCCTTTTTCGAACGAATATGCGTTTTTTGCGTGGATCTCTCTCAGAAGATTTCCATTAGGCAATATGTATCCGTAACCCACAATCACACGATCGTGTAACTTCAACATCTGCCCATTCTTGGTGACGATTGTAATGTATCTTAGTTGCTCACCGGAAATCGATAATATTAACAATCCATTATTGATTTCCGGTGCCATTTGTCTTAAGACAACGTGGAAAGCACCTGAAAATTTTATATAGATTAAAAAAGACGATTTCCTTGCCTTTTTGGATAATAAGTTCCCGGAAGTACTCGATCGGAGTATTTTCCGAGTACTTCACCGGTCGAAAAGCAAAGATATGGAGTCCTGTCCTGTTCGAGAACAGCGCATCAAGATCGTCCATATACGCGCTGAATTGTTGCGTTTCCTTGGTCGTTATAACCTTCTTCCATTCAGGTATGTAAAACATTGCTCGTCGGTGAACAAACTTGTCTAAAAACTGAACAATTGAAGGTTTCAATCACTTTGATTCGAACAAACCGATCATTATGAGATTGAAAAGTTGCAATGTTTCACAGTCGATCGTCTGAAGATTTCTCGCTTTCATTAAATTCCAATTTCGAGCGGTTTGATTAGTATTTGAAACAATGAGCTCTTAAAATTAGAAAACATTACAGTTCTCTATCTGCAAACCAAAGCAAAACATCCAACAAAGAAAACACTTTGAGTAAAAATCTAACTGATAAGAGCAATAACAGCTGTTCACGTACCCGCAAAAGTTTCATTTGAGACTCAAAAACAAAACTGTGACAGACTGGCGCGTTCCAGTTGTGGGTTATGCGGGCTGGTGGTCGGTGACAGCTGGCAGAGAGGCTCGACCGATGTCATCTCTGGCGCAACACGTTCTTTTCTGCTTCTGGGACGCCAACTGGTTTATTCGTTGTTGGAGTTTGATTGCACTGTCAATATATGACGGCAAAAAAACCACTACGCTACTTTTCACGTACTCGCACAACTTCAAATTGAGACTCTGACTCAAATGATTAAATCGTTTTTTTCTTGAATCTGATGAGTTATTTGACCAACAATTATAGTGTAACTTGATGAAAAACATGATAAATTTGGTCTGCGCTGGTGATTTTTTTTGCGCCAGAGTCGCAAAGAAAACTGAAGGTTTGTTCACTGGCCATCTTTGTTCCAATTGGAAAAACAACTTGTAAAATCGGCCATGAAACTTGGTTCAAACACTCAGTAAGGCCAGAGCAAAAGTATGGTAAAGACGCGGAACTATCTCATCGATAAATGATGTTTAGGCTAAACACATGCCATCAAGCAATTCACAATTCAAGACGCTTTAACAAAGACGCTATTGTGATAAAATATTTATTGCAAAGTTGTGTCAACTGTAGATCTCGTCGTTTGCTTCCAAATCCCATCCATGGGTATGGTACGGTACCGGATTGTCGAACATCCGCTCATCGTAAACCACGTCTGCCAGAAAAAGACCCTGCGGAGGGGCGACAGTGATCTTTCGATCAAAGAAATTCCACGGCTGTGGATTATCGAGAAGCCAGCGAATAAGACCATGATCGTGTTGTCCGTAGCCAGCGCCAACAATAACAGACATCATCCTTCTAATTTGTTCTCGCAGAAATGACCGAGAGACGATTGTCACGTTGTAGTAGTCGTAGATGTCGTTCTCCAGTGAATACGGAGCACCTGATAACCAAAATTCGTTAGAAAACAGATTAAACAGGAGGTTAAAGCGTACCAGGACCTATTTCGACATTCGCTATTGTCCGCAGAGTGTAGGGGTATTCGGTCTCGGTGCGACGAGTTCGTTCCGGATGCTTGAAGAACGAAGCCATGTTGTTTGTACCAATGAAGAGATTGGCAGCCGATTGCGACCTTTCCGCATTAAAACCGGGCGGTAGTTGCCAGGAATAGTGCCGCTCAGAGAAAGCGGCTGGCCTGGGTCGCTCGAGCATCTCTTCCCACACTGCTGCAGTTCTCACAACGGCCAGACGATACACATAGCGCCTAAAATAGCAATCTATTATAACATCAAGTGCACACGCTTCAAATACCGGTATGAAACACTCTTTCGTGCACAGAATCCTGGGGAGACGGGATGAAGTTGAAGTAATTCAAGCCCATCGGAACAGCTTTGAATTGTTGAATTCCAATGTGCGAGGAGATCGGTCGTATTGGGCACAGCATCCAGATGCAAGTGTGATTCCTCTGGCAGGTGGATCAGTACGGCGTTTCGAAGAGCATGCACGCCTGAATCTGTTCTAAATCAATTACTCAAAGCAACAATAATGATCAACAAGTAGTAATCAGATCTTTTGCACGTTTTCAAGAAGTCGATCGGCTGTTTTCCTGGTTTAAAGCTGAAGAATCTAACCTGCTACTGGGAGCCAACTTGATCCCCTGTGGAAAGGTCGTGCTCATCACGGAATTCAGAAGATCGATCACGCCGTACTTTGTTCCGCCCTTCGCCATTTCCGGGAATCTTGAACCATCGTAACGCATCCATAGAAGATATCGACGAGCAGCTGAGGACGCCATTTGAAGGTGGATTTAAAAGGGAATTCACAAGAAAGTTCTGCATTTGCTTGTCGTTCGTGCTAGGACCAATATGATTGCTCACGCTGTCTACAACCATCTGATTGCAGGTCCTGTACAAAATAGTCATTTGAAAAAGTGCAACGTTAAGCCAATATCTAGGCATACGCCTAAGCCTGTTTCCATATGGTTAATGTGGCGCGTTCTTATGACACTAGTGTGCTGCAGCGCCTAGTCTTATTATAGCAGAGTTCTTCATGTGCCTTTAAATGCGATTACAATCAACAAAAAGGAAACTCGCTGGTTGTACCGCAATACCGCAATGATTTAGATTTGTGTTTTTACGCCAACTCTGTAGAACACACAGGATAGAAACTATTTGCACCGCTTACATGACGTTTTGATTGCTGAATGCAAAAAAAAAACGGCGGATGGTGAATACGGCAGAACCTCAAATGAGAAAGGGCTGCAGCAGTTGTATATCATATATGTATAGCAAGCAAGCGCATTTGCAAAGCCGCACCACTATAAATGTCATAAGTTCTGTTAGACGACGCTAACAACTGAACCACTTGGTGATCTCACCATTCCGTTAATGATTACATTCCGGATTAGTTTGCAAAGACTCCTTTGAAGATAAGAAAATAAAAAAGGACTGAAACGAGGATGCAAACGTAAAACACAATTTCAGCTGGTTATTACACGTCCATTAATTCAGCATTTAATTGATTATTACTGTCGAGAACACAATGGGCTAAATGATACCAAAACAGCAATCAAGGAAGAGGCGAATAAGAACGTGCGAACTTTATTATTCGTCCAACAACAGCTGTTCGTGTGCGCGTTGCAGCCTCAACTTTGCTGACCGCTGTGTCAAAATGCCAAAACGACGCGTAAAACGGTGTCAACTGGCCAAGAGGCCGCGACTAGACCTGACCAGCGTCATCGATGCGCAAACCGCATTTTCCTTCAACCTATTGAAGGAGTTGACGGCTGTGGAGGCCGATTCGCTCGTATGCTCACCGTTTTCCATATCCGCGTGCCTTGCGATCGTTTTCGTCGGGGCCGACGGCTCCACGAAGGACGAACTTCGGAAGTTGCTAGGAAACGACGCTTCTGACGACCAGATTCATCAGTATTTTTCTGGTATTCTCTTGGAAATAGCGAAGAAAAGCAAGAGCTTCAATCTGGAATCAGGAAGCAAGCTGTGTATCAAGGATTGCGGTGTTCTGCAGGACAACTTCGAAGCTAATCTTAAAGAACATTACCCAGGAGTGATGGAATTGTTTAATTTCAACACAAAAACGTCGCTCTGTCACGTAAAACGTCTATTATAGGTCTTTGTGAATGCGTTATGGTTGCAGAAATTAAACTCGTGGGTGAACGAAATGACCAGAGGACTGATTCCCAACATCATCAATGATTCGGATATAACTCCAAAAACGTCGCTCATCCTGCTGAACGCCGTCTACTTCAAAGGTGTTTGGGTCAATCAATTCAAACAGAGTCGCTCTGAAGATAAACTGTTTAAGGTTTCGGCTAAGATGAGAAAAACGGTATGAACAAGCTGTTTCATATCGTTATGCGTTGGACGCGTTTAGGTTCGGATGATGCAACAAAGCGAAAAATTTGAATATCACGAGACCATCGATTTCAAACTAATTCGCTTTGCCTACAATGGCGGCAAACTGGCAATGTACGCGGTTTTGCCAAAAAAATTTAGGGATATCAACTCCCTGTTTACTGGACTACATGAAACTGAGATTCTGGGACTAATAGCTGATCTCAAAAACAAGGAAAAAGTAAAAGTCGAGGTGTGTAAAAACTATTTAATTTAAAGTCGACTGCATGCCTTCAGGTCGAATTTCCATGTTTTGAAATTGAGAGCGAACATAAGTTGAGCGGCGTTCTGGAAACCATGGGTTTGTCAGATACGTTAAGCAATTGCAAAGCGGATTTATCTCGAATCTTCACTTGCTCCGAGCCGGTAGCACTCGATGTCGTTATTCAGAAAGCTTATATCAAGGTAACTCCGAGCTACTAACTGATTTCCAGCGGCTTCTTCAGACAAACGAAAAAGGAACGGAGGCGGCGGCAGCAACTCGAAAGCAAGTGGCGACAACTTCATCTCGTCCGATAAAGATTAACTCGTTCAAAGCTAATCATCCTTTTTTCTACTTTATTGTTCAAGAAACCAAAATGTGCGTTTTGTTTGCTGGAACATATACATAATGTTTCAATATGCACACATTGAACTGTTGTTCAACTTGATATTTAACCTGATAATCAACTTAACTTGACAACCTTGTTTTACTTATCAGCTGACTTTAATTCATTATCAAAAACAAAAAAGGAGCGCAAAGTAAACAAGATTTCACAGATTTCATCGACAGAACGCGACAGAAATCGACAGATACGATGTCCGTCAACTGTCATTTTGTAGTGCTCTGCATTCAGAATCAATGATCAAACAAAAACTGAAACTGGCGATTAAAATAGAATTGCCTTGGAACACATCAAACAACAAAGTGTTTGATTTGGCGGAGCACACATAATTGACTGATAAGCCGCATTAACCGCAAATGTTTTTGTTCAACATTGAGAGTGCTCTCAAAGTTTGGTGAATCCGCGCACAATCTAGAATGCGGAAAAAACAGGCTTGGCTCGCATTGTTAAGTCGTTTTAGTAACACAAAAGTGGCGATGAATTTATTTAGCTTACAAATCTAAGCGTAGGTGGAAATAAATTTTGAAGACGAAACAGCTGTAAAGCGGATTGTTACATTGCCACTGCTTCCGTGGAAATGCCGTCAGCTATCATTTTTTTGCTGCTCTGCTCTGAGAAGCATCTCTAAGGCGAACAAAAACTGAAACGGTGATTAATATTAGATGACACTTTCGTCGACAAAATTGCTTCGCAACACGTCAATCCCAACCAAAAACTCCTGATGAGGAGGAACAGCATGATCAGGGCGGGACAGGAGGTCAAGCAAAATTCCAGAGATTTTGCTTCTATTTGCTTCAGTCAGTTTAGTTTAGTGCTACGCTGTAGCTTTCTTTCAAATTTAGTTGTTTATTGCAGAAAGCTAATATACCGCTATTTTCGATGTTGGTCTATTATACATAACATTTAATTGTTCGCGTTATCTTGCCAAATCATGCGAATGGCAGTACCGTAGCGCTGCCGGGAGAGGTGAATCGTGCAAAGATCGACAAATTAACGCTGCTTCTATTGCAAAAACATTTATTTTTGTTAGGTGATAATGGCCTGGGCTTGGAGTATGCTTAGCTCGCTTCTGCTGCTAGCGATGTATGCTGCCGACACTACCAATTGGCACCGACATCACCATTACCACGAAAATCAAAAACGCCATCGTCGGTCGCATCTGAATGACGTTCTGTAAGTGCCATTTTTATAATTAGATGTTTTAAATGTTCAATTTGTAAGCTCCCTCGAATGTGAGCAGTACTTGGTTAAAATGTTCAATTTGTAAGCTCCCTCGAATGTGAGCAGTACTTGGTTAACTACAACGACCCTGCTTTTGATGAAGTTGATCTTTATTATGCTGCAAGACATATTGTGTTATCGTCTGCCTCTATTACGGATCTTTTCACGAACTTCAAACAGCGTTATAGTAAGTTGTTGCTAATATAACGAACTTCGCTTACGTTTTTCTTAAGGCAAAATCTACAATGAAGAGGAGGAAATTGTTGCAAAACGCAACTTCGTGAAAAATGTGGCCCAAAATGGCTGTCACAACTCCGGAAACGTGACTTTCGATATGTGTATTAACATGTTTGCGGATCGCGACTTTCCGAAGATGCTGCCGGGCAGTGAGACCATGACTGAGCCGATCGAAGAGCAACACGGTTTACCATCAGCTGTAGATTGGAGGGACCTAGGTTGGGTTGATTCAGTAGTTGATGATCAACTCAGTTGCGACAACTGCTACGCCTTGGTGGCTTCGGCTTCCATTGCCGCGCAAGTGAAGAATGTAACGCAACAATTTGTTCGTCTTTCGAAACAACAAATTTCTGACTGTTCTTGGCAGTTTGGAAATTTTGGTTGTTACAATGGAACCGTGCAGGATTCGTTTGAGTACGTGATGGCTGAAGGCCTTACAACAGAGTCGTCCTATCCATATGAAGCGGCAGATTGACGATGTCGCGCTCGTGGCAAGCAGATTGTCACGAAAATAAGCGGTTATACGTGGATAAAAGAGAACTCGACTCAGTCCCTGAAGTATAACGTCGCAAAGAGAGGTCCCGTTACTGTTTCGATGTATTCGTCGTTGGCGTCATTTCACAAATACAAAGGAGGTGAGGGCCTGAAGTTTATAAATAAATTTTAATATTTTAGGTCTTTACCATGACGCTCGCTGCCAAAACAAACATCTGGTAGGAGACCATTCTATGCTCGTCGTAGGTTACGGTCATGATCCCAAAAAAGGCCGATTCTTCATCGTCAAAAATTCATGGGGAAGTGACTGGGGAGAGCATGGGTTCATGCGCATTCTTGATAGCGGCGAAAACGCGTGCAAGATAGCGTCGTCTGCAATCGTCCCTTATATCTAACGAGTCAATAAATTGTTCAAACAACTGCCATTAATCAATAGATTGCACAAGAAATCCCAAAAAACCCTATAAACAACAAACTAAACAGGAATACTTCTCTAACTCTCTGCACTCAGAATTTTATCGCGGATCGTTATCAGTGTGAACGCGCGTCTCAAAGTCGCAAAATTACAATGTAAATTCTGCCACAAAAAAAAACGAAATTACCAATATAGTAAATGGAAGCCGCACAGAGGTGCGAAAAAGTCGTCGTCGCAGGTATCACTAAGATTCATAAGTTCGGTCAGACACGCTAGTGCAGTGAGCGGTGAGTTTTTACAAGCGCCACAAGATGCAAATGAGGTATTAGTAACATACAGGGAGCTTTTTGAGTTCTGCATCAAAGCATAGTCAGCTATGTGCGTAGAATGATAGGCACAAAAAGAGCCAAACTGTCAATTGGCTCCCGACGCGACAAAAAACAGAAAACTGTTTTCCTTTATTTGTTTACTTTGAAACTTTCGAATGAATTCGCATGTGTTTGAGTTGAAATCGAACCACGGATCGGTGAGACACCATGCGGACCTGTGCGAAGCGCAGTTGGCCAATTTTTTTGTGGCCTTTGACTCGCCCATTCCGCGACAGCGAGCACAAGGGACTGATTGTGGCGTTTGTCTTTGATCGAATGCCCGATTTTTTCGCAGAAATAATGCGTAAAGTGCCAAAGCTGATCTCTTTGTAGCCGATTTAGAGCCGCACAGTGGCAAGAACGAGACATTGTAGCAGTCCCGCACTGTTCTAAAAGCAAAACTTGCAGAGCCAAGCCGGTATTCGACCTGTGCGCCTAAACTCAGGCGAGCTGAGAAGCGGCGAGCATGTATCCTACGTGCAAACCGCGAATTGGCGCACAGTTGCCGCTTTTTTCGGAAGCTCTAAAAACAGTTTAAACAGCTTTCTTTTTAAACCTTAAACCTTTAAAGTTTATCATTGAAAGCGTGTTTCTGCAAACTCACCCTATGTTTAATTAAGCTTATCCCCCAGACCCTGGTTCATGTGGTTCAATTTTTGTCTCGGAGAATTGCCGCTTAACTGCAAATTACCCGCAGTCATAAGGCAGTCGCTTCAGCAATTTTCAGAGAACACACCAAAACACTTCTGAAAACAACATTATCGAAATGATTAGTTTGTTTGTTAAACGATCGCGTCCTGTTTGCGACGCTCACGTCGTGATTTTACCTATTATTGCAAGTGCTCTCCAACATCCGCCGTCGCTCCCACAATCTGCGCACTTTTCATTTTAATACGACGCCGCTTAACCTTGATGCCGGCTTCACATTGATGCGGTCCTGTTGCTGCTGCTGCTCGCTCTCCGTTCGAGGTAAACGACGGAATTTGTCTTTCTGACTAATATCTGAACATTGCGGCTCAAGTAATCCGCTGTTTTCGATTGCAGTCAAGTTTTTTGGAAAAGCTAATGAGGACACCCTTTGTGGGATCTGTGTTTTTTGGCATTACTCGTTTGTTTGTGCGTGCGCTACCGACACGCGTTTCAAAGTGAAGATCTCAAAGCCTTTACCTCAAACAATAGCCTTGTTTTTATTGCATTCCGCGCGCTTCTTGACGCGGGGACTTTTCTGTGGCCTCTTTTACGCCTCTGTAAATTTCGCAAAAATAGATTTTTATGTGTTTTTTAAGAAATTTTAGAAAAGTTTATTAGAACTGAGGCTGAGGTTAAAGGATCGTTGCAGTTGAAAGTGGATTACTTGAATGTCGGCCACATTCAACAGTCGGCCACGGGACCCTGATTTTAAGCTAGAAAGTCCTTAATTTTTTTTTGCTCAAATCCAGAGTATCCAATTTGACGCAATTGAAAACAACTAAACTGTAGTCGCTGTAGCTGCTCTCTTTATTGCTCGTTAAATCGCGCTCTTTAAACTCTCCGGCTCCATATTGCCCTTTGTCTTTAAACTCTTTCAAGAGCACAGCTGACGTCACAAAAGGCGAAAGTTGCGTTATTTGGATAGCAATTTTATAAATTACACGCTACAACGTGTCATCATGAAAGTCACCTGCTGTGAATCCTCGTGTTTCAGCGCGTGCTGTTTCTGTACCTGTAATTATGGCTGACGTATCAATGGCTGTCCGAGTTGAAGGTGTAGAAACGGCGGCCCAACCCACATGAAGATTGAGTAAAAGCTGTTTCAAATGTCAGCGATGTCCCCGAGAGGAAGAGGAGTTGAGTGTGAGTCACATTCAGCTTAGGCCAACGTTGCCGCGTGTACCTTTGCGCCCTGGAACGAGAATCCACTCGTTCGAGTTGACAAACGTTGGAGTCGGATTTGTAAAGTGCGCGTTGTTGTGAAACGCTTTGTTCTCATGACGTCTGAAGCGCTGTTTTCTCATCTTCTCTAAAAACTTGAAGCTTAGCTCTTTTTGTTTACTTTAGGACCAAAGAGGCTGCTGCCATGGCCGACTCACCGCGTATGGTCGAAGATCCGACACCATACAACGCTGACCGGCTGCAAGTCCTCTTTCCGCCCACCGACGAACCATCGGCGCAGACCCTTGCGGGTACGGTACTATTGCTCGCGTGTTTCACAATTGGAATCGCCGGAAATGCATCGCAACTCGCGCTGCAGCTCTACACAAATCGGTTCTCGATTTCGCAATCTATGGAACTGTCACAAGTACAATAAGGAGTACGGTAACTGTCCTAAACTTGCTGCATTACAGTACTACGTTTCAATCCTTCACGTAGTCTACTTTCTCATCTCAATCGCTCTGCCATCGGTAAGCGCGGCAACGTAATTTCGTGCAAATTGTCGTCTTCTTCGGACGAGTCATAATTGCTTGAAACTATCGAAATGTCGTAATTTCAAAATGTTCAGGTGATTATCGAGAACCTCGTCAACATGTGGATGTTCGGAATGGTGACTTGCGCGTCACATTTTGTCCTCGTCACTTCCGGTCGCGCAGTTATTGGATGGATTTTGGTTTTTCTAGTCTTAGATCAGGTAACAACGATTAAATAAGACGAAAGTAACGCAGTCCACGTGATGAGACAATGAGAGTGAACGTCTTTGTTGAATTTTTATTATTTTCTGTGAATTAACCTTAACAACTAAAGTTGAACTGGCCTAAAAGGCCGGCTATTTATGAAACTACAAGCACCCACAGTCTGATAGTCAGCCACAATCAGTCATGCTTTTGTGAATTCATCCAAACGGTTCCTACAATCAGTTGTCGGTAAAACGTCCACAATTATGAGTTTCACTTGAAGTGTTAGAAGCCGAGGACAATGGGGTTCAACTCATAAGGGGACTGATTATCCCATGGATAACTCATCCATAGAAACTCTCAGAAAGCGCCTAGAGTTTGAGTGTACTATAAATGCGTCCCAGAGTGAGTTTGAACGACTGTTTCTGTGTCGCTACAACCATACGAGTTCACACTGCGGACAACTAGAAAACCAGGCCGCCACCTAACTAAAAAACGATGCCTTGGCATACCTTGTACCCAAACCAACGATGTCATTGATCGCTAACATACAAATTCACTCCACTTATACAGAACGTTACCGTCCAGGACCAAATTTAACCATTGAAATGTGACTAGCCCAAAAAACGTGCTTCAAACTTCAAACGAATGTGAACAGAGCACCGCTATTAAGCGCTCATGGTTCAACATTATGAATAACAGAATTTCGTGTCTTGTATCATTTTAGTCGCCAACAGAAACAGCAAACAACTTAACTCTTGACGTAATTTTTTTGACAAACTTAAAAATCTCTACGTCAATGACTTTAAGCGAATGCCTGTTGACATGACTCAGAACAGCATTTTGTCTCAAAAACAACATTTAGATTTTCTGCGATAACTGGAAACTGCTTAATCATATCACACAACGAACTGCATTCTTCATTTCCGTGGCCTTTCTCTTCCTCTTCGCAGCACTCATCGTTGCACCCTCGTTGTTCTACATAAAGGTACGGAGAGTGTGAGAAGCATTGTGCCAGTTTGAACGTTCTCTGTCTGTCCTTTTCGTTGTCACCGCTTCCTTTGATCGCTCTTCGCACAGCACCATTCATTGTGTTCTGCTCACCTTTAGCTCCAACAGGTGATTGTCTCCGAGGACTACGGCGCAATTGCCAACTTTCGCATTGACACCTACGCGTGCTCGACGACCCTGCCCAAGAACATCTCTCTCTATGCGAACACGTTCGCTGTTCTCTTCGATTTCATTCTCCCAATCGTCATTATCGTCGCAGTCGTCACTGTACTCGGGAGAAGGCGCCACCGTCGTTCCGCTCACTACAATCAATGGAAGATCAACTCGTTCATTGTGAGTGGCCAACTCAAGCCGATTTCAATGGATGTAATGTCATTCAGATGCTTCTCACGATACTTCACTTCCTCGCTTATCTACCTCACTGGACAGCAATTCTGCTGCACTTCCTTTCAGAGGTATAAACAACGTTTCAGTCAATCCGTACCAGAAACTGATCCTTCAGAACTGGTCGCTGCAATTCCCAGATTGGCTTCTGGGGACACTCAAACAGCTTGTTCTACTCTTCCCACACCTGACAGCAGCATTCGCTTGGATTCCACTCTCAAACCTTTCCACTTTACTCGCCGATCGTGCAAGGAACCTCTGCTCCGAATCGTACCATAAAATTTCAAGACAGAAACGCCAAGCTGGTACCTGGGCTGAGGAATCAGTGTTTTAAACCGATTTCGCACGTGTTTCTTGTGGTCATTCAGTGTGTTTAAACGAGTTTTAGTTAAATAGTAAATTATTTGACCTATTTTGACTCAATCGCGATGTCCGTGCGTCTCAAATCGTTTTGATTTTTTAGCCGATTAGCTCAGCACTTCTATGATCCTGAGACTCAATGACTGTCTTTGAAACAACTCGCAACCTCGTTGGAGTTGTATAATTGTAGTTTCCAGGTTGATAGAGCCGATGTTTGATCGCCGATTGACATTTTCTGCTTTGTTGACATTGAACGGCGCTGTAGAGAGGCAATGACCCTCATTGGCCCTCACACTGATGATTTTATTTTGCGCTTGGAATACGTAGACAACGACAACCTAGAAGTGACGCTTTTGATTTCTGCTCTGCAAACCATAGTGAACTGCGCCCGTTAATACAGAGATGGACAATTGTCTGTTGTGAAATTACAAGAATCTTCCAGTACCAATATCTGTTTGGAATAGTGAAATTGCCACAATCACAATCAGTCGTTGTCCAACACTTTCGCGCCACACAATTACACAAACGATTTTTTGATTGATTTTATCACTGCAATGTGAACAACAAGCGCTTCCAATAAAATGTTTCATCTATGCGTTTGAACGATAAGAGCCTGTATTTAACTACGTCTTTCAAGCGGAAAAGCATCCCAACAATCAATTCGAAGCAACTGACCTGCCTCGCGTGATCACAGTGGCTACCGCTAAGCTTTATGGGTTAAATATTGTACAAATAACTTCAAATATTGAAAGTTTACAAATTGGAGCGAGTTCCGTTAACAGCGCGTCCACGAAGCTTCCACATTTCCTCGTACTCCATTTCTGGCGCATCGTAGCCAAACTTGCTCATTTTCTTCTTTGCCATTTCGAGCGCCTCGAGCCGGATGTTTTCTTGCGACGTTCCTCTGACGTCGATGTACTTGCACAAGTTGTCGTTGGCATAGTGACACGAGATGGCCTTTCGAAAGCCTTGTGTCTTGTTGGCACCCGAGCCGTGGATGAGAAGGGGGTGGAAGAAGACCGTATCACCCGCTTCCATCTCGACATGCAAACGCGGCATGCTTGGATCGTAGTCGTGGATGCCGAAATAGGCTTTGTTGACGCCGCCCTAGAGGGTGATTGAAGTCGTATCATACAGTTGGAAACACTTACCTCCCACTTCGGATACTCGTGCACCTTCAAATCGCCCTTGTGGGTACCAGGCACAACTACAAGACAGCCATTAGCGCGATTGACGCGTTCCATCGCTGTCCACGCGCAGCAGATGTAGTCGGCCGGACGGAAGGGGAAGTAATGAAGATCCTGATGCATCGGATGACGAGAAGTGAGCGATCCCGAGTCTGGCGGCTTGTTGATGAGCATTGTGTGCATGGCGATGAGCGTGTGATCGGGTTTGCCAATCAGATCCTTCGCTACGTCGACAATGGCCGGATATTTGCAGTAGTCAAAGAGCACGGGGTCTTCTTGGAAGTCTTGCACCTTTGTGATCGCTTTCTCTCCGGACACAAACTCCGACTTTGCGATTGAGACGTCTCGCATGACGGTCATGTTGACGGGGACGTCGATTCTCTCGCAGATTTCTTGGAATCGATGCCTGCAATCTTAGAACTGCGATATGCTAATGATAAAGTGATTTAAATTGAGGAAAAACGGCAAAAATTCACGTTTTGAATGCTGTCTTGCCAATATTTTTAGAGATTTGAACAAAATGGAGACACATAGATGCTTTGTTTAGCATATTTTCCGGAAAAATCACTATTTATCAATATAAATCGATCAAGCTTGTCAAGTACATTGTTGTAACAGTGCATTGTTCTCCCAGAATTGCGTCAAATCCTCAGAGCTTTTGAATTTAATCAAAATTTTCAACAAAATTATGTTGTTCAGGTTTTGAACTGCCCAAAAGAGTTAAAATGTCACATGTTCGGATATCTGTGAAATTTTCCATAGCCGCTTTTCTTTTCTTGCGGCATACTGTCGAAATCCGCCTCCGACATGTTCTTTAGCATCCTTGTGCACTTGTCACTTTCAACACAAATTGGATGCTGGTTGAGAACGATGAAAAACAAATTTATCGAACTGTTCCTCAAGGTTTGGCGGCTCCTGTGGCTTTTTTAAACCAAAAATATTAACGCTCTACATGTCTACTAATCAAAAACAGCACAAATAAGGCCCAGAGGACAGCAGAACGGCACCGAGCCCGTTTAGAACAGTTCATTTTTAATTCTTGACCCAAAACGCATCCAATTCGTGTCAATCTTGACGAAGCAGCAGAGGGTTCATTTACCTATTTTCAAGTTTTCAAAACCAATTTTCTCATTCCAGATTTAGAAGACATGTAGGTTCAAGCCAAATAGCACCAGATTAAACCAGAAATGCAAAACACGCTTTCAAAATTTGATAAGCTAAGAACTAAAAAACCCACTTGTAACGTTCAAGTTCATAGCGAGGAACAAGATTGCGAATGATGATGAATCCATCCTTCTCGTACGACGCTTTCTGCTCAGCTGTGAGCACACGACCCGACGTCGTCCAATCGATCTCCGGTGCAAAGGCGGACATCACCTGAAATGAGCTACTGACATGCGCACATGCGGGAATAACATTAATATCGGCGGCGCGCTGCTTATCGTACGTCGGAGACGAGCAAAATAGACTACAGGGAGAAAACAAGGCAGAATACGTTAGCTGCGACAACCGCACTGTTGTGATGTCGGACTCCTTCTCATGTACACGTAAATGGAGTGAGCAACGGAACTAATCAGAATACAAACCTTGTAGTCTAGTCGGCCGTGTGATTTCATGCAACAGTTGCACGTAAGGAGGTGTTTACCTAATTCGATTTTAAGGCGATTTTTGTCTTGAAAACACTTTGAGACCGCAATTAACCTTAGATAACATTGAAAACTATGTGCTTGATGACTATAGTCTTACCCAGTGAAGCTCACGAGCCGGAAATTGAGCCGATCGGCTCGTGACTCAGCTCGATAGGTAATGTTGTTATCGAGCCGGTGCAATTTATGAAATGCTAGCTTTTTCACTGATTGATATCGCTGTTTTCGTCGTTATCTAACCAAAGCGAACAGTTGAACTGTTCAACGCACAAAAAAGGCAAAATTTACTTAATTTTAGTAAATATTGAGTCGATTGGCTCGTTAGTCGGCTCGATATAGTCAGCTTGATAACCGACTCCATGGGATTTTCGTAAAACAAACCTGCTCGAGACCTTTTTTTTAAAAATGGGCTTCTCTGGTCACATTGTGACCGTTTTGTGATCGTTTCATTTACATATGCTTACAACTCGTTACTACGGTGGTCGTCTGTTCCAAAAGGCCAATTCTCTCGCTGCATACAGACCGCGCGCGGTCAATGCGGTAAGCGGCAAAGGCGCAATTGAGCGTGAATGCGCTAAATCATCGCGCGCACGCGCCCAACTGTTGTGAGTCGGCCAAGTGGACACTATTATGTTAATGAAGCTGGAATTTATGACTGTCACAAGCGCAGATGGTGCGCTTGTTTCATCTTGCCGC
Source organism: Steinernema feltiae (assembly GCA_007213375.1). Taxonomy (NCBI): domain Eukaryota; kingdom Metazoa; phylum Nematoda; class Chromadorea; order Rhabditida; family Steinernematidae; genus Steinernema; species Steinernema feltiae. The sequence continues at coordinate 55,785 of MQUG01000075.1, forward strand.
AGGGCTTCGTGAACTTTGTTGTGAATGTTTGCGGGGCTCAAACTGTAGTTTGTTGTAGTTTTGTCGTTTGGTGTTTGTTTTCTCTGCTTACAGCTGAACAGATGAAACCGAGTACTCTGTAGTTGAGGCGCGTGTATCTGAAAACCTGATTCAAGCCACCCAGCCGCACAAGCCAAGCGGCTCCTCGTCTTCAGTCACATCACGAAGTCTTAAAGCGTTCGACGCAAGGTTAGCACGTTTAAGTTGACTTGACTTGCAAGCCACCGACAATAAACGAAACTAATGACTTCTGAGAGGTGGACGGACATTGGATTCTGTTCAAAATGCAGCAAATTGTCCTCCAAGTCACCTGTAATCGATCTTCATCTAACAAACTGCGCAACAAATGAATTGTTGTCCCTTTTTGTCGCTTAGAACAAAACTCAAAATTTTCGATTGGATTTTTTTGTTGTTGTGATTTTGACGCCGCAGGGCGTTTTTGAACAAAACCTCCAGTTTCATATCAAAAAGAACTTCAATCTCTTCCATTTTACAACTGACGTCTACGTAAATGCCAGCCTTCTTGCTTATTAAATGCTCCCAAAAGCGCACCTAACCAAATCACACATTTCCTGCTCATTGAAGCGCTAAAATGCAAAATGCTCGTGTCGCTTCTCATAATCGTCTTCCCGTTCTCATTAGCATATCCGTTGCTCTCTCGCCCGCGCGCGCCTTTTGACCTCATTCGCGCAACAAGCGACGAGGGTGGCAGGCGGAGCCGGCACAAGTTGACTGGTTCAACTGCTACCAACATCACTTTCTGCCACTTTCAGTCTCAATTGGCGGCACGCTGCCAGCTAGACGTGCTCGCATCCGGACTCTCTATCCGCGCTGCGCTCCTCGCTCTCTTGTATTCTCTATTCAAATTCAATTTCGCGTCAGCCAATGGCGGCCCATTGTTATTTTAATAAAGTGTCACATCGAATCTTCTCAAGTGTCAAGTCTTCCGAGCGACAAGTGGGCATCGCTCGCTCTTCGCGCATACTGTAGCTGATGCGTAGCTCTGTTTTCAGATGTCCGAATCGGGAGTTCGACTCAATATCAACATGAGGGAACGTTGTCGTATGCACGATCTGAACGAAGCGTTGGACGACCTTCGCGCTGTGATACCGTATGCGCACGGAAGTTCAGTGCGCAAATTGTCCAAAATTGCGACTCTCCTCTTGGCTAAGAATCACATCATCATGCAGGTAACGAGTTCAACCCTTCAGCTCCTCATTTCAATCCCTTTTCAGGCCAGCGCTATCGACGAACTACGAAAAATTGTTCAAAGCATGCAGCAACAACTGGAGTCTCTACAGAATTCCGAGTCTCCATCGCCGGACAATAAGCAGTAGCATGTATGAGCATTAAACTAAAGAAAATAAAATTTTTCAAGTTTTCGGCGGTCTTTTGCATTGAAAACACTGTAATGTAGGGTTTTTTCACGCAAACGCTCGTGAGCAGAAAGGTTTTCGCTTAGGAATCGTATTTGTTTCAAAGCGGTGTGCTCAAAGCACATAAAACGCTATTTTAATAAAACGTCCACTGTATTTCAAAACAGTTTATTAGAAATTAGTATCACTGAATTGCGCTTTTCCATTTAAAGAGTCATTTTCAGAGGGGTGTCTGTATTTGATTAGTTTACAAACGACCAATCGTTTATTAATCATTTGGAGTCCTAGAGAATCCAACCTGGCATTTCCAAAAAGTAATAGCATGTTCAAATAAGGGCGAAACTTAGATATGCAAGTATATAACTTAGATATCTAGACCGCAATAGAACGCCATTGGCATGTAGCAGCAGCGAACGATCGTCAGCTTGTACTGTTCAGCCAGTCCTGTTGTTAGACAGGAATATTTTCAATATCAAAGTTTTCCCAAGTTGCTTTGAAAATCGTGTCGCGTTCCGTCACGTAAACTTCCCTTATCCAACAGATGTTTGCGTGCTATAGATCACACGCAAGCGACAACATTTGCCAGAAAAGCGCTCTGCATAATCCCTCATTCGAGAAGTTTCTACTCCTTTCATGTGAACGCGTAAAAGTGACGACGTTTTCGACGCCTCCGTCACTTGTCGCGCAGCTTCTCAGGTTTCAGCTTTTATATTAACAAAAAACTGAAACGTTTGCTTAAAAGATCCGATAACATAATAGTCGTTTCGCGCTCTTTGTCTTCGTTCCTTTGATTGTGAAGAGTATGCTGTCGTGACGCTTCTGATGTAGGCTGGCAATTTTAATTTGAACGCGTTTGTTTGAAATCTATAAAGAATTAAAAATTCGCATTTTCATTTTGATCCGGATCGAACGAATGGTGACTTTGCTGACCATTGGATTCGGGAACTCTTGATTTTCAATGCATCATGCGTTTATTGTCCATTGAATCAGTGTTTTTGAGAGCAAAACGCCAAACTACATGCAACGTCAAGTAATTTTGTGTTCAAATAAACTTTTGGATCATTAAAGTGACTTGAAAAATTATGCGAGCATCACCAGCATCACCAATTGTTCAATCAAATTAGTTTCATTAGTTTAATCAAACGGCAAACTAGTCTACCACCCTCGAAATTGTAACTTGCTGTCGATCCGTTTGATTTCTATCAGAAATAAGATAGTAAATTGCCAATTTTTGAGTTTGCAAGTCACATTTAGATTCTTCACCATAGTTGTCGAAATACCTAGAAAATCTGCGCAAATTGCGCTGTTTTCTTGCCTTGGTTTGCTGATAAAAGAATTCACAATATTGTGACTCGCGGATCTCTACAGTTTTAGTCTTTCTACCAAAGTGTAGTTTTAGGCTTATTTTTAAAGTTTTTTTCAATACAAAGTCTTTTTTTATGATTTTTGGACTTTGATTAAACGCTCACGCGACCTGGTTAATCAAGGCAATCACTCAAAAAGCACTGCGTTCCTAACAAAACCGAAACTGTTGAATTCCTGATTCAGTTGTCTACTATCTCAAGTTGAAATCGCCCGCATTCTGTGCATCGAAAAGTCATTCTAACTTCAATTCAACAATCATTAACGTATTTTCAAATCAAATCCACCGAAGCGGAACTCTATCAACCTGACTGACTCGTCATTGTTTTCTCGGATTTACACGCGTTGTGAGAAAGCAAATGTTATTCAAAAGTCAGCCATGTTGTTCACAACAGCGTTACACATTCTCATGCTCGCGTTCTTCTGTAAATTCGCACGTTTTGCGAAGCGTTTCTCCCCGCAGCATCGATAAGGAAATCCGCAAAACGGTCGTTTAATGTGCCTAATGATTCGCGCGGCGCTTTTGTTGCACACAAGTTCGTTGCGCTAATCCCACAAAGGCAATTTTCCTTAAAACATGTACATGGACACGTAGCGGCAAAGGCGAAACGGCTATTAGGCCATTTATTTGTCGCCGCGAACGACTGATTCAGCGGTCAGTGGTGAAAGTACAGCAGGAAGGCAGAGAATCCTTCTTGTTTTCTCTCTTTTTCTCAATTCTCAATTAGTAATGTTGGTAATAATTGATAGTTTGAGTGTGAAATGAAGTTTTGACCAATTCTTTAAAGTGAACACGCAATGAAAATTTCATTTTGTTTTCGCCACAAATTCGCTTGCGACAATCCCAGAAGAACCGGTTAGAGAGCTTTGAAGTTTGGATTGGATTTTTTGTTAAAATAATGGCCGACCAGTGAGAACAACGACGAGTTATGGAGTACTGATTCTATGGTACTTTGAGCGAAAGCAGGACCATTCGGAGGCACTTTCATATACAAAACATCGGTAGATGGCTGACAATAACTAAGCTACGGCTGTTTTAGACCTGTAGGCTCGCTATTTTTGGCATATTTTGGCATCTTCGTAGTGTCCTGGCGCCGAATTCCCACATAAATCATTTTGCTGTCGTTGTAACCTCATCTCAAAATCAAAAAACCAAGAATTCATGATTTCAGCATCACCGTTTCTTGTGCAAAAATGTTTGATTTAGAAACTGATAAAATAGCACAAAGATACTGTAGTTCTGTTTTCAACACGGTCACTTTTTCAGCACTGTTTGCGCTCAATTTTCAACCGATTTCTTGTTCTTTCTTCTATAGCACTTTTCTCAATGGATTTCTCGTACAAATCAAATTAATTCTAAAAGCTTCTGTTTCTGTTCTCCGTAATCACACGGGTGCGCGTTCGCACAAACACGGATTTACACCTGTGTGAAGCTCTTCTAAGACGCTTTGCGGCTCGCTCGTTTTCATCACCGCTGCCATTATGTTCAAATATGTCGTTGAAGTGTGTCCCGGCAACGATTGGCTGGGTCTTTAAGGAAGAGCTAGATGCACTTTGGAAAAACGCGGGTTCGGAAATGAGACGTCATGTGGAAAATTTGGGGGTTTGTGAGTTAATTTCACTTCTTCACCGCCATCACCACTCATTCCAGTCACCATTACCGCGCCACCATCACTCGTTCCGCTCTTAACTCTTCTGTGTTGGTAGAGCGAGCGAGCGAGCGCGTGGAGCTGTTTTTAGGCATTCAATTTTATTATTCTAATGTCTTCTAATGCTTGATATTATTTTTTGATGTGCGGCAGCAGAGACTCTCCTATGTAACTTCATTTCCTTGACGCATTGCGGTTGACCATGAAAAGCGGGTGAGGGAGTGAGTGTGTGTATGTGCGCGCGCGCGCGCGAACGAGCGCGACTAACTCTTAATCTCTTGAATGTTGGAAACGAGGCTTCACAACGACACACACACGCACGTGTGCTACTGGTTCATTTGCTGTATAGTCGCGATTAAGATTTCTTCTCCCCCTGTTTTGGGTCTTCAATTAACTCTTCTCGATCGGTGTTTTCAATGTGTGTGGTGGCGAAGGCACTCACTCACACGCTCGCTGTCCACTAGCGCGCTGTACGCGCTCGCGCACTGAATTTCGTTATGTATTGTCTGCGGAAAACACAAAGAGCTGTTTTTGTTTACTTTATTGCTTTGTTTCACAGTCTGCACATGAGTTTGGGCACCGTTTTCCGCTTCCAAAAGAGGTGACCTTTTCATTTCCTTCTGGTCTTGAATGGAACAACAGTTTTTAATTACTACTTGGCTAGATTCACAAATATGCATGCCTATGTGAGCGTCAGCAGCGGTTTCATCTCATCTAACACGTGTTCGATGAGTAAGCACGTTTCCGTTATCGTCGGGACGTTTTCTGCGACCCGAAACAAACCTACATGACTCCCTTAGTGTGTGTGTGTGCGCGCGTATGCACAAGTTCATTCCCGCTCGCTTTAGGTGTCAGGCCGGTTCTCTCTTCATTAAGCCGCTTGCGGCAACCACTATTTGATAGAGGCATGCCGAGTTTCTCACCATTAAAATCGATTCATCACCCCTCAATAATAAAAAAATAATACTAATAATACAGAGTAGTGTAATCCATGTTCTTCTCTATTCGTCGCACCACACGGCGCAAAAACCAAAAGCAACCAAATGAAATTAGCGACTTTCGGTCAACGGCCATCGCCAATTGCCGCCGCCTCCCGCTACCACCAACGCTGCCGCCGCCGCACCGCCACCGGCAAACGTTCGGGCATGCTTTTTAATTTGCACTAAAGCGCATAATTGCTTTCGCGCTGTTCGCTTCTTGCGAAAACGCCTGATTTGTAATTTGGATAATGATTGAAGGCGTGTGAGCGAGTGAGTGTACACAGTCGTCCCACAATCGACATGCGTTCACGTTCCCTCGTGGATGTGTGTGTGCGCGCGCTAAAATCCTCCCGCAATAACCTAAACGAGCTAATTAGATTGAGATCGCGCTCTTGCGCGCGTGTCAAGAAGAAACAATAAAGCCAATCGTTAATCATTGCGTGCACTTTTCGCGGAGCTGCCGGTCACTAAGTACACATTGCGACAGTCTCTCTTCCACGCACTCTTTATGGAGTCGCTCGCGCAATTTTCCTCCAAAAATTGGACTTAAAACACAATTATGCACACAGATTGCAACAGAAACTTTGCAACACAAATTGCAGCGCACATTTACGTTCTCCTTCTTCGCTCCTCACTTCTCCGCTCGTTCTTCTCTCGCTCGCGCGCGCTCTTTGTAACAATTTGGCAATTGTTTCAGGAATGTGATAAACTCTCAACGGCTTCTTCCTCCTTCTCCCCTCAAACCTCGAGCAGTTGCAGCAACAGCCAAAGCGAGCTTCTGTGTGAGTGAGTGCGTGCGTGTGTTTACCCTTCTAGTGGTGAAACTCCACGACACTGAAAAGCGCATCAGGTCGGCGCATCAGAATCTCAGCCAGCGATGAAATTTCGCTCGTTGGCACTCAGTCTCCGCGTTTTTGGAGTGCGTCGCTTCGTTGGTGCAGCATCAAGAGCTGGCACACCAGCACCGGATGAGGTAAGTCTTTACAGACGTTGATAATGTGCAAATAGAGGAATTTTTGTACACCAAACAGCCATGCTCTCCCGCTCGCCTTCTCCTTCATTTCGCTGTCGTCATAGGCTCTGTTCGCACAGGCACAGAAACAATCCCCGCCGGTCGATCGTTCGTCGTTGGGGCGTTGGACGCGTGAGCGAGCGAGCGAAATCGAATACAACACACAAACATAATAATATGAACGTGTGACGATCAAGTTGACGCCTTGTTTGTTACCATCCACATTTACGTCTTACATCCACACCCCACACACAAGTACATCAGAAGACGCACGCACATAGAGATCGCAATCAGCCATCCATATTCACACAAGCTACTGTTTACAATCGGGTCGGACTGAAAGCGAATTAAACGAAAGCGAGAGGAGGAACGGGTGAGCGAACGAGGAGCACGTTTTGTGCCGACCGCGGACGTTCGTCTGTCGCTGAAGTTGAGGTCTTCCGCACTAACTGCCGATGAGCGGCGTGCAGCAGTGTCGAAAGCTTTCTCAAGACTCTCTCTCTCGCTCGTTCCGCGACTGTTGTACATTTACCACACACAGCACAACTGCACGCGGCGACGGCGTCTGTCTTCTCCGTCGTCTTCTCCTTCCGAGCGCCCGATTAATAGGTCGCGACGCAGCTGTGCGCTCGAGTATTGTTCTCGTGTCGTCCAAGTTTCCGTTCTCACTTTGAAACTTTTTCCCTTTAAAGATTCTGCTCGCGCCGCTTGTACGTACACATAACAGCCCCACAGGGCGCGGAAAATGTGGCTAATCTTTTGTGTGCCTGTGTGTGTGTGTGTGCATGGCTGTTCTGTGCAGTTTTCCGCTCCCGCGCTCCTGTATTGCCTATCTCATGTGTCCCTCGAAATCGCCACCGTCAGCAGCACCGCTCTTCTTTAAAGCAAACAAAACGAGGGAGGAAAGACGACTGCGCGACCATTTCATGATGACAACAGGTCGTCGCGGCGAGCATTTGCAAAACAGACGGAATTTATAGACTTTCCGACTTGCCCGCTTCTCGACTGTTCGAGGGCGGCGGCGGCGCGCGGTAACCGATTTGCGTTAAAGTTAACATTCTGATATTGATTGTCGCTTAGGGACGAGGTGAACTGTATTCAACTCTGTAATAAGTGCTTCTGTTAGAGTGGATTTAATGCAAATGCTGTAAAAAGTGTACTTCAAGGACGACATATAAACGATTTAGGCTAAAGATTTTACTTTTTTACTAATAAAATTGATTGTACGCGACCCTCTGGGTATAGGAAATGTAAGCTGTCCTTTAGAACAACTTAAAACAACTTTTTAATGATTTTGGACAAAATTTTGCCATAATTTCACCTCAATTTCAGTTGGATTTGTATTCGCTTTCACTGATTGATCTCGCAAAGGGTTGGAATGAACTAAAATGTACATTTTGGAAGATTACAAAATGAAATTACCAATGAACTGCGCTCCCTTTACATTGTCCCCTCTCTTACATTCAGATTTCTCAATTTCTGGTTAAAAAACGTTCGATTTCAGATCAATTGTTCATTTTCCTAAATACCAAAATTCGTCGCTTAGCTTATTATCTTTCGCGAAAACTCATTTAGTCCACACACGCCGCACAAACAAACAAGAACCATCTGTTTACATTACAACGCACGCATTCTACTTTGCGCGCGCTCACGCGCCTTCCAACCTTCCAACGAGGAGCCACCGGAATCTCATTTCCCGTGGAGCGCAAAAACCAAAAGTCGCTTCTGTTCACCCGAGAAATAGGAAACATTTGAAACTCAGAACAGCTGTTTTCCAACGCGCGCACTCCATATTTGGTCCGCGTCGTCAGCGCGGGTGCGTAGACTACGCGTCTGTGACAAACAACGTGTCGCGCAATCTGTAAACATAACCAAAAAGCACAAACGTTTCTTGATCCTCCTCGTTGTGTACTCGTTTGTGAACTAGGCAGCCGCGCGAAGGCATCTGTTGCATTGGAACATTGAATTTCTGCGGCTTCGTGGAATCGCGACAACGCTCTGACTGAATTACCTATTCCTGGCTAATCATTCTGTTTTTCTCGTCTGCTTTGTCGTCGTTCTTCGTTGTCGCCGCGCACGCTCACTTTGGCCTATCCAAAATTCTTCCTAATAGCGCTCAATTGATGGAACTTTGCCATTCGTTTGCCAATTACCGCGCGAAAAATTTCGTCGACATTCCGCGTGCTGCAACAAATTACTGCATAATGGTCGCAAGCCGTCGGCAGCCAGCTATTTGATGGATGTCGCGGCGATTTGCGTTGACACATTAAAAACGTTTGTTTCGTTGGAGATGCGAAGGAGCAAATCACAAACAACACAAAAAAAACGTCGACGACTACATTAGGCACGTTAATGCGTGTTTTTTGTGCATTTTAAATGATGAAAAATTGCAGCGGACAGATGGATTCTGCCGCTATTCTACACCCCTCAAGTGGCAAAAATTAGCGCCTAGCAGCAGCGGGAGAAGTAGTAGTCGTCGGAGTACTTGTCGATCGCCGGCGCACGGGTTCGATAAGCAGCAGGAAAAGTCTGGAGTTTTGCCTTTTGACGATGAATACTTAGCTCTCATCTTTCCCACTTGTCGCATTGCCCGCGAGCGCCCGCGCGCATAAGCTTATGAGCATAAAGGCAAAATGGCGATGTGCTTGTTGCGCGCGCGCTGCTTTTCGCCGGCGGTTTTCTGCCCGTTTCATTTCTCCAGTTGCAAAATAGCAGCAGCAGCAGAACAATCGCCTCCTGGCGGTGCCCCTTGACTCCCCCACTCCCAAATCGACGCCCGTGTGTCGCGTGTCTATGTGTGTGTGTGTGTTTATTGATCATAGTTCAAAGTGCAGCGCACCAAATCGCAACAAGAGAGCGTTGTCCGCTAGCCGGAGCTGCTATTATTATGTTCGCGCATTCGCAAAGGGTTTTTGACACGCGCGCGGAACGGTTATTTGCGGCGATGATTAAGGTAATCAAAGACGGGCGCGCACTTGCCCTCTTCTCAGCTGATCTATGAGCGCACATCAAAACAAGGTCGCTTCTGTTGTTTCGTTTCGAGACGCCATTAGCTCCTGTTTATGTAATACAACGCTTGTTTTTTGACGGCACGTAATTGGTCGTCATTTCTGCGATTTCCGCGACGTTCCCGTTGACATCATCATTGTCCTAACAAGGAATAAACACCAGATAGCGCAAAGTACCAGCGATGAGAGTGCTTGCCGTTCTCTCAAAAATGCCGTTGAAACGTTTTCCATACAGACAAATGAAAACGGCTTCCCTCTCGCTGCTCTTCTCGGTCGACCTTGTGAGCGCGTGAACGCAAAATTCCTATTTATTTGCATTTGCGTCTTAGCACACGCGAGCATCCTCGTAGAGTCGCTATGAGACATCACAGCGAAATGGGTTGGAATTTCTCATATTTTGCGGATAGATTACGCGACGATGGGTTCCAAGACTAAAGTCTAGATGGCGCGCGCGCGCGCGCGAATGAGCGTCTTAGTGCAGCCAGAGGACAACACGAGCTCGCTCTGTGGGCTATAATGCTTTAAATCTAAAAAAAATCAGTTAAATTTTGGAAAAAGTCCATTTGTTGGCATGTTGGCGAACTCGTACGTACACGCGCGCTTGGGATTATATTTAATTTGGAGATGTGTTTTTGTCTTTCCTGGCCGCTGCTAAGTGAGCCCTATGCACACACAAACACGGATTCTCTCGCCTGTCATTGCCGCTTTCCGTTTCACCCCCACGCACACACTTTTCGAACCTGTTTATTCCTCTTTGCCCCGAAGCGTTTTTGTTTATTCGAACAGATGTTTGAAAAGAAGAAAGGAAACTTCCTGTCAGCCGCGCGAGCGAGCGAGAGTTCATAAAAAATGAATGTATCTGTGCGGCCACTTTATGCAAGCAAATTTGTCTGTTGTCACTTGGCCGCCGCGCCCATTAGCACCATTACCGTCTCCCGATTCGCCGCCTTTCTTCGCTCACCGCAGGAGTTGCGGCTTCCTCGGGAACCAAACGTTTTGTGCGAGAGAATTTCAATGTTTTACAAATTGAAATGTTTTGAGAGAGCGAGAGAGAGACGTTGCAGTTTCCTGGTGAAGGCAGCAGCGGCGTTCTGGCTTCCGTCGGTCTGTCTATGACCATCTTGAGGGCTTCGAGGGGAGGAAAGGGGATGAAAAAGGTGATTTTAGGCGGAGGCTCGCACGCACTTTTTGGGTTGAGGAAAAGGAAAGTTGCCGCTTGTGTGCGTGTGTGTCTGTTGTGTGCTAACTAACTTTGCTTAGCCACCACAACCAATCCTCCCATTTTGCGTCAGAGCGTTTTTGCGCACAACCCAGGGACGACACACACAGATAGACACATACATGTAGGAGGACGCGAAGAACAGGAGGAGAGGAAGAACTGCCCGCGGTTCGTCGTCTTTTTGGCTCGAGGTACACAGAGGTCCTTAGTTCATCTTATTCGTCTTCGTCTTCTTCGTCTTTTTTGCTTCCGTTCAAGAGCGGCGAGAGCGGGCGGGAACCCTTGGGATTTACACGAATTATTTACATATTTCTGATGACAATTTTCCCGTGCGCATCGCAACATTCCACAACCTTTCCGAGTGCATTCCTTAAACGCCGCTCTCTCGCAATCTCCCGCCATCTCTTCTCTTTCCAGATTCTCGACTTGTTCCCGTTGGAAAGCAGCGGTTTGGAAACCGATCTGCAACTCGAATCGGAATCGCCGGGCAGCGAGGGAGGTGAAACGACGACGACGACGACGATGCCATCGCCTAATCCAGAAACCGCCTGTCGACTGAAGCTCCTCCGGGCGGAGATTCCGGACGACAAACTGCCGGAAGGAGCGAAGATTTCTGACCTCACGTGTTCGGTGAACATCAAGGAGAAAGCGGAAATTGATGGTAAGCGAGCGTGTGAGTGAGAGTGGCTCTTCATCATAATATTCAATTTAAATGTGTGAATGCCGGGCGTTAAATCCGATTATTCGTTCGTCGAACCTTAGAATTGTGCGCAAATTTGATTACTTGAAGATTGTTTAGGAGAGATACGCCTCATTCAAAAGCGCAAAACAATGCAGGTCGATTGGGAAAAGTGCTGGGATACGGGAATTGTGCCTGGCCGTGTAATACAGGTTCTTCTTTACCATCACAGCAATGTAGTGGCTGACGCGACCATGCGTCTTGAGGTAGATTAATAAAGAAGAACCTGTCTTTTGTTTACTAAAGTCAACAATATTACAGGACATTGTTTCCAAGTGCAAAACGGACGCGATCACGCATATCTGGATCAATTTGAAGCCGCACGGAAGGATATTAGCGCAGACGAGGAGTGTGCGCAACACCGACGCGAACGACAGGCCATTGGCGGATTTGGGAAGCACGGGATTCGAGCAGAACAACGGTATTCAACGACGGCGAGGAGCGATTAAACATGCGCGAGTCCACGAGATTCGCGGCCATCAATTCGTCGCCACCTTCTTTCGACAACCCACGTTTTGCAGTCTGTGCACGGACTTTATGTGGTATGCAATCTCAAGTCTAAAGCGCTAATTTTCAATCGTTTCAGGGGCTTAAACAAGCAAGGCTATCAATGTCAACTCTGCAGCGCCGCCGTTCACAAGCGATGTCACGAGAAGACCTTAAGTCAATGCCCTGGATCGGCGAAAAACACCAAAGAGACGATCGTAGGCTCCCTTCTGATAGTATATTCTATTTTCTGTGCTTTCAGTACATCAAAGAACGCTTCAAGATTGATGTTCCACATCGGTTCAAGACTTACAACTTTAAAAGTCCCACTTTCTGTGACCAATGCGGCTCACTACTGTATGGTCTCTTCAAACAAGGCTTGAAATGTGAAGTGTGCGGCATATCCTGCCATCACAAATGTCAAAAGTATATGCCCAATCTCTGTGGAGTCAATCAGAAACAGCTCTACGAGGCGTTAACAGAGATCAAACGCGGAAATCTCTCGGTTAATAGGTAAGATAAGCATAAAAGCCATGTAAAAACCTTACTTTAGCGCTCCGCCAAATCTCGATGCCCTCTCGCTCGGTCCAAACGTTCCAGCCGATCAACGAAGCTCGAGTACACCGGTTGGTAACTCGAATGGAGTTGGCAGCAAGTTCAAAGCGCTCTTCAGGAATCAGAATTACAGCGTTGAGCAGGGCGACCAGGATGAGTGCGCTGCAATTTCAATGTTAGTGATATTGAACTTCGCACATTCAGGTACATGAACGATCTGTGGTCGGGCGGAGATGGTCCAGTGAAGAAGTACCGACTGCAGCACTTCACTCTTCAAAAGGTTCTCGGAAAAGGCAGCTTTGGCAAGGTCTGCGCCTCTTTTATACTCCCATTACCCATCAATGTGTGATTTTAGGTTATGTTAGTGGAGCTGAAGGGTAAAAACCAATTCTTCGCGATGAAATGCTTGAAAAAGGACGTCATTCTCGAGGATGACGACACTGAATGCACATTTATCGAGCGGCGAGTGCTAATTCTGTCCAGCAAATGCCCATTCCTGTGCCAGCTCTTCTGCTCGTTCCAGACTAATGTGAGCTCAGAGTGGAATTTGACGATTTACTGTTTGATTTCAGGAATATCTGTTCTTCGTCATGGAGTACCTGAACGGTGGTGACCTAATGCATCATATTCAAGCCGTGAAGAAGTTTGACGAAACTCGAACGCGATTTTACGCCTGTGAGATCATCTGTGCTCTGCAGTTCCTCCACTCCAAGGACATCATCTACCGGTAAGACGGCAGCACATAGAACTGTTCTATTACTCGTTTTTCAGTGACCTGAAATTGGATAATATCCTTTTGGATGCCGAAGGACACATCCATCTTGCGGATTTCGGAATGTGCAAAACGGAGATGAATCGCGAGAACGGAATGGCGTCCACTTTTTGCGGCACTCCCGACTACATTGCGCCGGAAATCATCCGCGGCCAGCTATACAACGAGGCAGTCGATTTTTGGTCGTTTGGAGTGCTTGTAAGTTCCGTGCACCTCATCTCGCGCGCGCCCAACTTGGCTTTTCATTCTTCTCCTTCTTCTTTTTCAGATGTACGAGATGTTGATTGGCCAAAGTCCATTCCACGGCGAGGGAGAAGATGAGCTCTTTGATTCGATTCTTAACGAACGACCATATTTTCCAAAAACGATAAGCAAGGAGGCGGCTAAGTGCTTGAGTGCTGTGAGTTTTAACGGCATTCACGGCTTTGCATAATTTCCGACGCGCGACTTTAGCTTTTCGACCGTAATCCGAACACTCGACTCGGAATGCCGGAGTGTCCGGACGGACCGATTCGGACGCACAGCTTCTTCCGTGGAGTCGACTGGAAACGCTTCGAGAGTAGACAAATGACTCCGCCGTTCAAGCCTAATTTGGTAAGATGCGAGATGAACAACATTAGTGGACGGAAGCCGGCAAAAGAGCGGATATGTTGTTTGCGTCATATAATTTCGATTTGCGCTCTGACGAGCGTAAAGTTTGTTTTCATTTGACATTGAAGTGCAGTCGGAAGCGGGATCATCAGAGGCGTTTTTACAGAGTGGTTTATTGCTAAAATGTGTAATTTTTTGATTTCCTGGACCTGACACTCGTCGTGTAAATGAAAGATAGTGTGGTGTCAGCTCAGTTTGAAGATGTTTTGAAACGTTTGCAAATTTCATCATCTAGATTGGAAATTGATGAATAATGACTTCAAAATTCAACCTTTTTAAACGTTTAAAAGCTTCAGTTTTCGCTCCTTCTTCTCACATCACCACTATCAATTACCATTATGCTCATTTTAGAAATCCGCCAGCGACGCATCGAACTTTGACGAAGATTTCACCCAAGAGAAAGCTCAACTAACACCAATTCAAGACAAGAACCTTCTAGCCTCAATCGACCCGGAAGCGTTCTTAAACTTCTCATACACCAATCCAAGTTTCCCCTCCACTTGACTCAACTGCTGAAAACTCAAGATATATTGAAATTTAACTCAACTGATTGATCTACGGGTTCAAACCAGAGTGTGCAGCAGTGCAGTTGGATATGCCCGACGCAGCTCGACATCGGGATTCGCACCAAAAACGATTCAAAGCAATTAAGTACCTTTGTTGTATTTTTGATGATCAAGAATACTCTTTCACCAACTAGTCGCCTCCCCTTCCCGCATAGAAACTGTTTATTAGGAGATTTTCTATTTTGTTAATGATGAGGTAGCTATTTTCAATTTCTGGTCTCAATTTCTATCTTTATCGGCATCTTCACTTCTTTTCTTTCATCTCCATTTCTCATTCCTTGATTTGAGAGTTGATCACTTCGAGAAGCCTAATGCTAACTTAACACTAACGATCTACAAATTTTTTTAAACCGATTGATTGTCGTTTGTTTTCACTCTGTTCTGCATTGATGTTGTATGATGATGATGATGATGAAAAACCATTTTGTGCCCAGCACATTGATAGCATAATCGTGTTGTTGAAAGAGAGAATTATTTACGAAAAATGTTGCATAATTATAATAAATTACGTGTTCACAGCACCGTCCTTGTCTCGGGCAGGCGTTCTTAAGAAGTCTTTGTCGGGCAGATATCGTACTCCTATCGCAATCCTTAAAATCACTATTTGTAGTTCGAATACACTCTCTAAACATTTGATAGCTCAAAAACGCTTCTCAAAGATTACGCATTCCTCCTCATCACCTTCTTCTCGAGGTTCGATCGGAGAACTGCAGCGACAGGCGACCGTCAGAGTTAGTCTTCAAAAATGGACACCTACAACTCAAACAAAACGCCCTATAATGATGACAAAACAGCCACAACTGACCTTCAGAATTCAACAGTACTACTGATTTTTCGCAGCTTAGAACTGCTCCAGCGACCCTACTTCTTGCCGCCTCCGCTCCGGCTCACCTTCTGATGCTCAGTTGTGTTGAACGACTTTGGTGTAACCCGCACATAACCACAAAAAGACAAATCATCGCAACAAAGCTGAAAACTTCGATTACGGCTTCTAATTGAAAAAAGCAGCAAAATGTAGAGAACTCACATCGTAAAGAAATCAAGCTCGAAACTTTTGCAGAGCCAATCGTCGAACAGGAGCTTTCGGTCGATCGCGACAACGTTCAGGTTCGGTGGGAGGGCGAAGCAGAAGAGCGCGGCAGAGAAAACGTGTCCTCGAAGGTCCATCGAATATGTGAAAAAGCTGAAAACGGGAATTCAGCTGTGTTCAGAAAATGTAGAGAACTCACATCGTAGATCTGGGAAATCGAGCTGGAATCTTCTTGCAGCATCGCAAAAGTTACATCGTCGTGTAATCTGAAATGAAACGTTCACTGCAATCCGCTCGTCTAACTCGGATTTCCACACCCACAGCGACTTTCAAACATGCGCGAACGAGAATTCCATCACACAGCGCCAAACGAAAAGATCAAATACGAATTTATCAATTGAATTTTGGAGTGATTGTGCGCCTCCGGTGAAGAGAGATTCGCTTGTGGCGGTTGTTCAACATGTATTCGACTTGTAGAGCCAAATGTAGAGAAGTCACATCACAGCTTAGTCAATCCGCTCGCAAAAAAAGAACGATCGTACAGAAGCAAACGGACGGCGCCCTCAGTCAAACAGAATTTTTCTATCTTCACCCAGTTCAGTTTGTTCCAACTTCTGAGACCTAAACTTATTAACTAAAAACAATAGTTCACAAATCAGAGAAGGACAGATAACCGCGACGTGTAGTCTGAAGTTGCGGTCAAATTGGTTTAGTTAAAACATTATTTGTCATTTGAATCTTCGCCCATTTGAATCTGAATGAGTGTTGCGCCCTTGCATCCTAGTTGCCTGTGAATGTCGACTACACGGTTCTCGTTTGTTGTGATTTACCGTTCAACTCGAATAGCCTAAAAACTCTTAGAAATTAATGAAGCGGTCAATTAAGAAGTCATGCAGTCATGTATTTATCAGAAATAATGGCTTTCACCTGCTTGATCAATTCACGCTCAACCAGTCGTAAAACAGAAACAGATGACTAAGTCTGGATGTGTTTTTTGTTTTTCTGTCGCTCTGTGTTGTTTCCTTTTTTTCTCTACCAGTTCAAATGCAGTTCAAACTGAACCATCGCGTATACCACTGATGAGCAGAGTTGAAATGAAAAGACTCGAATAGACAAGCCTTTTTCAACAATTTTAACAAGTTATAATATCGAAATTTGGCGTTGAAATGAGTTTGGATCAATCTTTTTGTCTACTAAAGAACGTGACTCTGTATTCCGGCCAATTCTAACGGTCTTTTGTGGCTTTAACTGGCAACTAACTTTAGACTTTAGCTTAAATGCTCGCGGGGCGCCTACACGGTAAGTAGTACAGCCTATACCAGAACAATGGTCTTTGATTACAGTTCCTAGGTGCGATTTTGATCGTTGTCTAAACGAGAAAACGACTTTGCGTTAAAGATGAGCTTTCTTGTTCGAAACGTTAAGCCCTTTGGAAGCAAGCAAAGATTAAGAATTGTCAGCAGCAAAGACTACGCTGTTGCGCTTATCACAAACAACATTGTGGGTCGTTCTTTCAAATCTTTACACTCGGAGGAAGCTTTTAGAGCGACGCTTAGAGGTTAAAGACAATTGGGTTTGATGTAAAGTGCGAACAGCAAAGATGACTTTTTTTACCGCACTCCAGTGTGGCATAGAACACTCGATTGAAAGGCTTGTTGTGGTGTAATCAAAGCAACTGAAACACAATATGGCTTGATTGGGTGTGTCATGTAGATGGCATAGGTATTCTAATCCTTCCGTTCTCTCCGTCACCAACGCATACCACGTTTTGTTCGCCTATTTCACAAATTAGCTCGAACGGAACCGTTTTCTGTGGCCTTGAGGTCTTCAGTTTTGGGTCAACCAAAAGTGTGAATCTGCAAAAACCACCGCGTTGATTCACTTTGTGCTCGAGCACCACCAAATAGACAAGTTGCTACGTTTGTGCGTTCGTGTGTGTGTGACGTAGGCGGCCATTATTTATCGCGCTGCTGCTTGGTGTTCAGTTTGGGAAACTCAGCTGATAATCGGCGTTTTCCATTTTTATCGCTGCTCTGTAGTCTCTTTAGTTGCGTATGAGCTCTTTCTTTGTTTGCAAAGAATAAGAAGACATTTTGGTTCCATTTTTGAAGGAGGGCGTCATTCAATTGTAGTCTACGTTGGGAAAAGGCTGTAGGAGCAGTTTCTAAAAACAAATGGCCACAGACCAAGCCGAGCAATCGTTAGCTGAACCTATACCGCTGTAATCTACACTAGAATCATTAAAACATTGTATTCAAACCTTGAATCCTGTTGAATCGTCTGATTACACTTGACATTGATGCACCAAACATCGATCAAGAGCCTCTCGATCCTTCCTTCCACCTGTTTCGGCTGATTCTCGGACTTGTTCCATCGAATGATTGAATATAAGATTCATAAGCGCAGTTTCATCAATTTCACCAGTAGATCCAAGCATTTGAAAGGGCATCACTGGGTGGAAACATTCCATATGAGTGCTCCTATGAATGTTCCATCATCATATCGAAATTCAAAGCACACGCGGGCACATTCAATAAATCGAGCCCTATAATTTTAGAAATTATCGTAACATCCAAAATTACACCTTGCCTATAGACGAATGACTTTACAATTAAACATTCCACTCAAAAGTCCACTCCGTTCCCAAGAATTGGTTTTCAAATCGTTGCGTGTTCTCGATTCCGAGATCACACTGTGGCCCACTCAACACATGCGCTTCTTCATGGTGCGACGAGGACGACGACACTTAGTCAGATTGAAAGGAGGCGATCGCATGAGAATTAATAATTTAATTATGAATTGCTCAAGTGTTTCGATCGAACGCGGTAGTAATTATTCGCAAAGTTTAAACGTCCCTGAACGTCCTATACGTCCTTGCCAGCTTCCCTGAAATATTGATAATTGGTTGTCTGAGATTGCCAAAAATATCAAGCTTTTTTGCTTTCTAAATGGTGGTTTGGGGTGGATACAGTTCAGGGACGGTTGTGCGAGGTTCTCTAGCATCGATAAATGGAGTGTAGCTTCCAAAAGGCGCATTTGAAAAGGTAAAAATTGGTCTATTTGTCTTTCAAATTGTCTGAATCTTTGAATGAAATACCGAACAGTATTTGGGCAAAATTCGATTTAGTAAATGCGGCAGAATTGGTGCAGTGCGATTTTAATCGTTCTTGTTTCTGAAAGTAGCATAGTTTTAAGCGAATCTTTGAACTTAAATCTTTCTTTCTTCGTGTAAACAAGCGAAAATACATCGGAATCAGCATTTTTTAGAGGAGAGAATGGCAGAAAACAACCTCTTAACATAATAAATGAACTCGGCTGTCTCTCATCACTTTCATTGTTCGCTTTGATTCGGTACATCTGTGCCTTGTGCGCTCCCTCTTCAGCCTGTCGGCTGTGTCACTCACTTCAATACGTGTGAATGCGCGTCAAACTCATATGTGATCGAGCTGAATGCGCCGGACGGTTCTTTGATCATGATGTTTACAAATTTTCAACTCCCCTAACAAAGAAACCTTTCGTATCCGTTATAATTTAATGATTTGAGCGTAGTGTGATAATCTCGCGCTTCAGCGGCACCTGGGGGCGTTTCCGAGGTAGAGGGAAGAAATTGACGCCGCGAGGAGGTGGAGACTTCCAAAGCAGACTTGAATGAACGCCGATTAAGAGTGTGATATCTATCCAGTCGCTTCAACGTTCTCGCTAAATCCATAAGCTCTTTCGGCTCGCGCTCCTCACTTTTACGATTTTCAGAATCCGAGTTCAGACATGTCAAGTCTTTGCTGCGTCATCATGCTCACGTTGTGTGTCGTCGCGCAGGCGATCCCCGAGAGTCGGCTACTTCGAGCGTTCTACAGGTATGTCTGCAGTACCGTCTGTAACTCACTAACTCGTCTTTAGTGCGAACAACGGTAACGACGACGGCATCCTCATCACACAAAATGGCGACTTTGAGTCCTACCTGGTGCCCGCTGCGGAGGCAGCTAACATGGGCAAACGTGATCCGCTCCCGATGGGCAAGAAATACGACCGAAACTGCTTCTTCTCGCCCGTCCAATGCATGCTCTCCTTCAACAATCAAAATCAACACGATGACGCCATCTGGAACAGCAGAGGACGTCGCTAGTTTAGCGCTGCACGGTCAGAGGTGTGATGCACCATGATGCGTTTGCTGCTCTCTGTGTTGTCGGTCTAAGAATGAGGAAATGTAATAATGGCATGTGTCTGTCAATTCGGCTGCGAATAAATTTCCAATGTTTTCAAAGTGCACGAAACAACGCGTACACACAAAGCATACTTCACAGTCCTATGGAGTGGATTTCAGCCAATCTGCATGAAATCCGATACCAGTTCAAATTTGGACTGGCACGGCATGTCCTTACCCCCGCACACAGTCACAGGAGTTTGTCGTTCTTCAAAAGTCAAACATGAAATGGTTGCAATGGAGATAAGCCAGAAATTCAGCACTTTTGTGGTCTGAATTAACGCAATAGTCCTTTCTGCTGGCGCAACTAATCGCTGTCGACGCTCGTTGGAATTAGAAACATGACGAATTCGCATTTTGGATTTTTTTTAAACTTCTGCAATTCCCACAATTATTAAATCGAAATGCCAAACTGCAAAACGGTGAGAAATTGCTCTAAATTGGCGTGACGCATTTTCTGCCCTTTGCGAGCAATTTTCAAGCAAAGAGCATTTCCTAGAAGAGAGCAAACTATTAAGAAGATACGGAAGTTTCAACTTTCAGAGGATAAATAATCAAACGGCTTGGTTTGTGGCGGTCCGAACCGACTTCTTTCGAGTGATTTTTGATCGAGAATAATTGGAGACCGCTTTGCATAGCACGAAGAGGTCTGAAGACAAAAGCAATTTTGTGATTTTCGCGTCGCGCAATGTGTACGGCATTTATTCTTTGAGCATTAAAAATCTGAATTTTAGCTATTTTTGTCTCTCTCGACCAAGGTTCTAACCTGATTTTAGTAGCTGATGTTGTGTAAGTTTAATTGATATCTAAGACGTGACGTATCTATGACAAAATTTGATCTCCAACAAGGGCACCTTTCAAGGGCATCCGAACCCTGTGCAATCGGAACTGAAAGTCAGGGTTTAGAAGTTAGAAGTTCGGCTTTCGACCAAAAGACGACCAAGAACAGGAAGTAAACGATCACGAGAATGAAAGGCACAAAATAGGACGTGCTGGAATAAAAGAGGCACGTTTCTTCGATTCGTTCGGACGACGTTCAGCGAGCACACAATCGATGATCCGGCTACCACACTTAGCCTGACGCGAATGCAGATCCGTTCCTCCAGGTCGGTTGATCGTAGAGCTCCAAACTTCACCAGATGGGATCCTTCACCATCCTTTCTTGTTTCTTCGCACTCTTGCTTTGCTCGGTGTTCTTCCGTCCGCTGCGGTCACTGGCAATATTTGAATACTGAACTATGGTCGCTATTTCACCTCCGATTTTACTAAATTTCGCTCGATTTCAGTCGCAAAATGCCCCCGAAAGGAAAGAAAAGCTCCGGGGTGTTGGGGAAGATGCGTGGACCAGTCTAAACCATGGCGATGGCGAGTTCGCCATGGCCATTGCGGGAGTTTGCGGAGTTAGTTTACGCGTTTTCCAGCGAATTAGTTTCTTAACAAATGTGCGCTTTAAGTTAAGTCTACCAATGACAATCAAGGTGGTCCGCTTCTATGCAAAACACTCGAGAGATGATACCAAGATGCACCTTCATATAACAGGTAGGAGGATGGGTTTTATTTACAATTCTTCACATGTTCACGTTCACATTTCTGAAAAGTTCAATATTCAAGATGAAAGAATTCAAACGCGCTAATCCTACCGGTTTGTGGCGGCGCGTATCCGCTCGTAGATACTCACAAACAGTTGTCTAAATAAATACCGAAATCAGAAATCACCGGAAGATCCATAACAGTCGACGTAACAGATGGAAACCGGTTGAGTGCCTATTTTTAGACTGCCGACACGACCATTAAGGTCAATTACCATAATAGAAACTGATGCGCAAACTGTTTCTGAAACGCACAAAGAACAATTTTGGTCGTTTAGTTTATAGCGCACTTGTTGAAAAAGTTTTTTCTGTTTTCATCCATATTCTGATGTTTTGTTCCGGTTGCTGGATGTGCGCTGCTTTCTTTCTACTTTTGTGTATGGTGGCGGCGGAAGCTACAACGTCAAATTGTAGGGTCGATTGCCCTGCAGGGATGTCGACAGGATGGGAAGCTTTCAGTCTACAAGCGAGCGAGCGCGATCCGGAATTTCGTCGCTAAAATAGCTCGCAAATTGGTTTTTGATACTCGAGACACGCGTTTTGATGCCACCATGACGAGATGCTCAAATTCCTTTTTGCTTTCAGGGCGTTGAAGCTACTTATTGTTCGCCTTCCAATCGGCGGCGGTCACGCACTGCCGCCTTCTTCGAACCGTCCGTCTCCGTGTGTCTCTCATGCCCCGGGACGACGTGAATGACGACAAAGGATGCTATGTAACTGCGGCGGAAAGAAGATGGCTGCCTGCTTTCACGATCAGTTCTGTCCGGTAGCAATGGCTTCGGGCGTTGTGCCTGTACCCGCCCATCACCAGTTCCTCGGACCGTCGACCACAATGCGCACGATGATTTCCGCAAGTTCGAATCGAATGCTCGCCACCTACGAGCTCTCGGACGATCTGAGTCGACGTCAAATCCAGGTGTGTGTGAGAATTCGTTCGCAAAACTCGTTCTGTTTCAATTCGCGCAATTGTTTGCTTTTGAAGGTGCTCGAGAGACGTTATGGCGGCCGAATTCGAGCTCACACGGCTGCTACAAAGATTCAACGTGCGTTCCGCGGTTATCGAATGCGACTGCAAATTACCGCACATTCGAATGGCCCTCAACGGACAGCGAGGAGGTGTCCCGAACACGGAAAGAGCGTTGAAACACCGTACTTTCGCGAGTCGTTCCGACCCTCGGCCGCGCATTTGACGCACAACGCCCTTTCGCAGC
Source organism: Steinernema feltiae (assembly GCA_007213375.1). Classification (NCBI taxonomy): domain Eukaryota; kingdom Metazoa; phylum Nematoda; class Chromadorea; order Rhabditida; family Steinernematidae; genus Steinernema; species Steinernema feltiae. The sequence goes on from MQUG01000075.1 coordinate 78,230, forward strand.
CGTCGCTAAGGTACGTTTTTCTCTTCTCGAAACGCTCTATTTACAAAACGATTACTATTTGCAGGTATCAGCCGTCCACCTCTCTGCTCACGCAATTACGCGTCGAACGCGAAGAGGTTTACGCCGAACGTCCGATCCTCGATCAGCAGCGAGCGGAACCGTCCGCTACCTACGCATTTGCTACCTACGCATCAGCCTTGAGCGCCTACTCTAACTCGCGGAAATGAAAAAAATTTATTCAATATCAATGCCCAAAAGCTGGCGCAATCGATTTCATCTGGGAGAGTTCGATCTTAGTACAGTGACTTACATAATACCGATCACTTCCTTGTTTCGCAGCACATTGACACCGCTCTCATCCTTGTCGAGTTTTTTCTGGATGATTTCCAGATCAAGGCGTCCTTTGTTATCGTAATATTGCTGTATCGTCGCGTGAACGCAGTTGTCGGCTCTGAAAATGTTTTTCATGATTCGCTTTTTCATGATATTTGATTCGCTTACCCGCTCGATGTCATAATCTCAGAGATTCCAGAGCTCTGCTGGAAAATTGAATCCACCATCGTTGATGTTTTTTTCCAGACCGAGTAAAATGAATCTTTTGCGTATCTCGGGTTGCGTATGTTTCGCTTGATGGGAGCTAAATGGAATGCTTCAGCTAGAGCAAAATTAAATTAAATTAAAATAGCTTTCCACTTACCGATGCCCGAGATCGCCAACGATTTTTGGCCACGAAGACCGCAGCACATGCCGTATACCGCAAGCCAATTCTTCACATATTCTGTCGACGCTTGCAAAATTCCTCGCTATCGCAACCTTTGTTTTGACTCTGGCTGACTCAGCTTCCTTTCCTCTTCTGTTTCGTTCGTCGCATTTTCGCTCATGGGAATGTTTTGACATTCTTTTGGCGCTGACATTCCGCCGACGCACTGCAACATGGCAACATCTGAGATCGCTCGCTTGAAATCCGCTGCGAAAATAGATCGCTGAACTAGCTGGATTTCAACGTTTTACCGGAAATTAAACAGATGACAGAATTTCAGCCAAATAAAGCTAATCTTCCAATTTCTAAATTGGCAAAAAATGTGGTTTTGCAAAGCCTAATTTTAAATAAAGCAAAACGGCGGAACGCTCTGTGGAAGGGAGCGAGCGATAAGTCCCTCCCTCAATGGCAATATAAGAGCGGCAAGCGGCGACGCTTCATCATCGACCAGATCAAAGATGTTCCGTTCCGGTGTTCTCTTCTGCTGCCTCCTGGCGCTCGCTCTCGGCCAACAGGTAAATTTGACGATTTTGACTTTGTTTAGTTCTTGTTTTAGAACAACAATGGCTATCAGGTTCCACCAGGAAATGTGTACAACCAAGGGTTCGTACAGCCCCAGAATCCCCAGTTTGTCTCGTAGCCCTTCTTCCAGACCATCGACAGTAAGCGCTTTGTTACTGTAATCAGACGAGTTGCAAATTGTCTGTTTAGAATACTACTGCTCTGCCCTCGCCAGCTTCCCTCTCTGGAGCACCATCAGCACAGGCAGTTCCGGTTACGGTAACGAATTCGTGCAGCGCCAGATGACCCGCAAGACTTGCCGTTTCTCCGCTAACCACTCGTTCAAATCCTGCAATTCGTGCTGTCAGAAGGCTTCTCGTCTGGGAAATTCCAATGTTGTAAGTCCAAAACTTTTCATTTCGATTTTCTCATTGAATTTTCGTTTTAGAAGGAGATCTACGGAACGCTCTTCTTCTTCAACCCCAACACCCCTCCTTTCGAGGTCGCCACCAATTCTTGCAGCGGCCCCTACGGAGAGTCGACTTCACCTGCTGATCCGGTCGTCATTGATGCCGCCACCGGAATCGCTCAGTGCCTGTGCTGCACCAAGCAGATCAACTGAGTTCCAGACGTCCTCAGACAAGGCGCGTTTTCGTTTTTGTAACTCGTGAATTTTTTAAAGAATAAAAGCTGAATGGTTTCGTTCTCTTGTTTGCGACTAATACACTTTATTGGTATTTTCATGCACTAAAATGAATAAAATTGAGGTTTTTCTCTAAACGGTGAGCTTAGTTTCACTTTAAAGTGTCCAATGTGAGCGCACTTACATGAAAAAATAGGTTAGTTTGTCAAATTATCACCTCTGGAAGGCAAAACAATAGGAGAAAAAACAACAAAAGCAATCTGAAATTTTTGTAAAACCGCAATTTTGCTACAATTTCCTTGTTTTGATAGTTTGATTTAAGCATTTTTTAATGCGTGAAAACTGTTGCGTTCAATTTAGTGCTGTGTACATCTGTTCGTTACCGTATGCTGCGCATTTTACGACCAAAATTCCTATATTTCGTCTGCATTTGTTATTTTCAATGATTTTTGATTTTTTAATTTCACAAAATGACTAAAATTGAGTTTTTCCTCTGAACAGTTTGCTTAGATTTTCTTAATAATGTGTAATATGAATGAAAAATAGATTATTTATCGGTAAATCGTCTCTGAAAGCCAAAACAAAAGACGAAAAGACACCGAAATCATCCGCAAATGAATTTGCGTTGAATTAAATGAATTTAAAAGCTGATGCTTACACTATAGTGCTGTCTACATCTGTTCGTTACCGTATGCCGCGCAATTGACGACCAATTTTCCTATATGTCGTCTGCACTTGGCATCATTTGCGATTTCGCCTTCGTTCGTTTTGTTTTGCCTTCTGGTGATTCAGATTCCTCTCATTTATTGTGGCTTCGCTTGTATGCAAAGGCAAGGAAGCGTACTATAGCAACAAACCGGCTAATTGCTTGATTTTCTGTGAAATTGAAGCGAAAACTGATAGACAGGATCTCTCATGTGATAAGCCCAATTGCTCACTTACAATTAGCCGAGTCTAAACGCCTCTGTGCGAACATTAGCAGTGAAAATCGCATTTTCGCTGATTCAGAAATCGCCTAAACAATGTGCGCCGTGCGTGCAAATTACTAATCATTCGCAAGGAAACAGCGTCAATATAAGAGCGTCAATCAACAGGACGCTTCATCAATCGACAATGTTCCGACTCGGTGTTCTGTTCTGCTGCCTCCTGGCGCTCGTTATCGGCCAAAACGAGGTGGGAAACGGCGAAATGCTTCCGCAAAATCCCGATTTCGTCACGCGAAAGTTTTATTACAGTTTCAACGACAAGATGGACCGTAAGCGCGCTTAGTACAGCAAGCGAAATTCGTAAACTCAACTTTCCAGACTATTACTGCGCAGCTCGTGGCAGCTCCGTTCCGTGGTACCTCAGATTGACCCGTGAATCTTGCCGCATCCGCGTACGAGACCTGTTTCTCATGCTGCGACAGCATTGGTCGCGCCGAAAAAAGCTTTTTCGAATTCCAATGGCAGAAAAAAACCAATTCCAATGGCAGAATCAACGGATTCCTCGCAGCAGTGGAGCATTTCACACCAAAATTGGATGGATCGACGGACGAATCTCCCCTCTCGATCGTACTGTCGTCGACGGGGCGGTCTGCGATTTTGAAGCGTCGATCCTCGTCACGCTGGCTCAGCCTACCTTCGGAGGACAACACGGAGGCTATCAGCAGCAGGGAGGCTATCAGCCGACGGATTACCAAAACAACTGGTGGCAGGTTCCTCTGTCGCAGGGCCAGCGCCTCAAGTGCACTGACGTCGCCGTTCTCGATGACGATTCCTGCACCACGTGCTGCCGCCTCGCAGCTCGTCGTTCCGATAGCACCATTGCTGAGGTGAGCGGATGACTTTAACGCAAAGACTTTTAAAATTCTGATCTTTAAGATTCACCTGCTGATCCGGTCATCATTGACGCCGCCACCGGAATCGCTCAGTGCCTGTGCTGCACCAAGCAGATCAACTGAGTTCCAGACGTCCTCAGACAAGGCGCGTTTTCGTTTTTGTAACTCGTGAATTTTTTAAAGAATAAAAGCTGAATGGTTTCGTTCTCTTGTTTGTGACTAAAACACTTTTTTGGTATTTTCATGCACTCAAATGATTAAAATTGAGATTTTTCTCTAAGCGGTGAGCTTAGTTTCACTTTATAGTGTCCAATGTGAGCGCACTTACATGAAAAATAGGTTAGTTTGTCAAATTATCACCTCTGGAAGGCAAAACAATAGGAGAAAAAACAACAAAAGCAATCTGAAATTTTTGTAAAACCGCAATTTTGCTACAATTTCCTTGTTTTGATAGTTTGATTTAAGCATTTTGTAATGCGTGAAAATGCTTTCAATATAGTGCTGTACATTTATTCGTTACCGTATGCTGCGCATTTTACGACCAAAATTCCTATATTTCGTCTGCATTTGTTATTTTCAATGATTTTTGATTTTTTAATTTCACAAAATGACTAAAATTGAGTTTTTCCTCTAAACAGTTTGCTTAGATTTTCCTAATAATGTGTAATATGAATGAAAAATAGATTATCTATCGGTATATCGTCTCTGAAAGCCAAAACAAAAGAAGGAAAGACACCAAAATCATCCGCAAATGAATTTGCGTTGAATTTAATGAATTTAAATGCGGATGCTTTCACTATAGTAATGTACGTACATCTACAGGGTGTACCATAAATACTGTAACGCGACTAAACTGTTGAATTTCGTTTGTTTTTTGCTAGTTTTCTCGCTGTAATTTTTATATTCGTGTTTCTCATCCTTTTTTGACCTAGAAATGTCATTTGCTCAGTTGATTTCGCTTTTGTTAGTTAGAAAATAATTTCTGGAGATGGCCGAGCCGCCACCGTCGCCTGAGAAAGCGGGGAATTTTAATTCCGGGGATTGAAAACAGACCGAATTTGCATCGGAAGAAATTCTATCGCGGCAATCAATGTTATCAAGAGATAATAGGGATCAATAGCTGCTCCGAAAGCGGAAAGCAGCTATCTTTAAGGATCCAGCACTCCAGAAAGTTCCTTGGAGTACAGGCTCTGGCACGCGGCGAGGATTTTTCAGCGGCTTCCTAAATGTGAAGAAATCATCGAAGTCGAAGCCAGGAAGGTCGAGTTGCAGGAAATGAAGAAGCAAACAGTGAGCCTGAAGGAGCAGTTGATGATCAAGCAGACGACTCTCGTTGTCGTACCCATTGACGGTCTGTGTCAGTTCCAGCTGTGTTCTTGGTATTCCGGGAACTTCAGAGTCACAAGTGCTCTACAGAACCATTTGTCACAGTAATGCATTAAAGATTAGTAGTTATTCGGCGTTTTTACAGTGCAACGATTTGATGTAGGTGTCGCCATTTGTGCCGGCGACGTAGAGATGCTACCCACGAAGACTGTAGACGCGGTCGTTGCCGTCGACGTGCGGCGTCCGCTGGAGAAGCGCCACCGCCTTGCGGAGGTAGTGCGTGGCGGTCATCCGTTTCGGTGCGACGCGAAGCAGAGCATCTCGTTGAAGAAACGCGCGTCGGGCGCTCCGAGGAGGAAGAGCTCCGCTTGCTTTTTGATCGACTCGTCGACGCAAAGCTCAAATCGATACCATTTTCCCGCGAAAGCTAATCTTCGCACCTAACCTGTGAAAGGCAGCAGACGACAAGTCGCATCGCTTTTGTCAACTGCGCTACGCGTTCACTAACCGGTCAATCATGGACACCGTGCCATACGCATTTTCCGCCGCTGTCGCCGCTACTATCGGCGACCTTGCTCCACTGAAGCTTTTCACTACTTTGGGAACAGCGACCTCTGGAACGCGGTCTTCCAGTCGCACAGTGATCATCGCTGGTCGGTCGATGGTATTCATCTCCTGTAATGCAGGGCCGCTGGGTCCTGGAATTGCACTATCTACTGCAGTAATAGGCACTTCAGAGCCCGATTTCCAGCGTCATTGGAGGAGTTCAACAATATTCACCTGAACTATCTTCGAGTACGTGATATACGCTTCAACAACGTTGAATACAGCAATGAGTCTTCGATCAACAAAATTTCCGGAATTGTGCGGTTATTCGCCCAGCATCTGAACCGTTCAACGCTATATATTGAGGAATCCGACGCTACTGACAAGGAGCTAGTGCACCTTCTTTTGCTGGTTCCGCGCTACGACAATACTCTGCGGAAGATTTTTGTACGCAACTACAAACCGTGTCTGGAGCCGTTTCTGTTGACTCGTATGCAATCTGAATTGCTGCACGAGGTTTGGTTCTGGAATGGATGTCCGTCAGAATTAAAGAAAGCGTATGTCAAGTTCCGTGAGCGCAATTTGATCAAATGGTAAAGTGTTGTTGCTTGTATTTCATGTTTGGAATTTCCGTAAAGATATTCAGTCTTCTTTTGTCGGATTTGTGTCAAAAACACGCAATATAGCTTACATGAGAGAGCTCAGGGCTTCAGGAGAGAGCTTCAATCTGTCGGTTGCGTCAAAATGGTGATCTCCTCGCACAAGTGCAAATTGTAAAGCAACGGTGTTCCGCAAAAGTACGTGATAACTCGCCTCTTGTTAGCGTACACTGATTAACAAAAAAAGCAGAGGGCAATTCGAATTTTACCCCTTGTAATTCTTTAAATCGCGTTTGCTTTGGTTTCACCTGAACCATTTCAACTAGAGAAAACGTGTTGTTGTGATTGACCAACGTGCAGTTGTTGAACAGTTGTTAACCACGAGTTCAGAGATTGACTTTGAACAAGTCAACATGCGTTCGAGAAGATCACTGAGAATTTTCCAGAAGACAACAAACGTGCTGCGAAGCGAGGTTTGCCAAGTGCACATTCGAAAATATTGACACGAGAGAACCTGTGTTTGTTTGTTCACTGTGGCAACTGACAAAATTTGATCAAATCCTGTAAAATGTTCGTTTCTCATTTGAAAAACGAAGAATTTCGCTGACATCGAATGTTTAACTGTCTGGCAAACAATCCAATGTTGACCAATTTCGGAAATCGATAAAAAAAACGACAACAAAGCAGTACCAAAGGGCATGAATTTCCAATAAGCACCGCGGTTGTTAGCCGAAAGGAAGACTCACAGAGCTTGTTGAATAAACAAGTAACAACTTTAATAGATTTTGAGAAATTGCGGCTAAAGCGAGCTGTAGGAAACGCCGAAA
>MQUG01000076.1:0-29034 GCA_007213375.1 Steinernema feltiae
TTGGGAGTTTGCTTCCTCTTCGCTCTAAAAATTGTTAATTACGGTCTGGGAAAATGCCTGTTCTGTTCTAGTTTGTAGACAAACTGTCTAACTAGACACACAAGTTGGCTTACCCTTTCGTAGTAGGCAGATCTGGTACGGCAAATCGCGTCATCGCTGTGCTGAAAATTGGATTGAAATCATGAGAGATGCAATGAGAACAAACAATGACACTAACCAAACGACAGCGTCGTTTCCAAACGGACATCGCAAAGATCAGGAGGAAAGCCTGCTTCAGTGCGGCATGCAGCCTTAGCGGCGACCTTCCCCGAATACTTTCATAAAACACATTTATACATAGAAATTTCAGCACAGATTCAGCGCATACACAAGACATAATTTTAAAAATCATAAAAGAGAGAAGCCCGCAGCGATTGCCAAGTTATGAGATCTTTGGTGCGGGTTTGCCATTCTCGGTGGCACTCTTCTCCTTCTTCTTCTTCTTGCTGATGTCGCCAAGAGGAATCAACAACATCGTAGAGATCGCGGTCGGCTTCGCTTCCAATGTAGCTATCGATGCGTAGGAACGAAGTCGTCAGGTGAACGTTGTGGTAAAATAGGAACATCAAGCAGAGTTGCAAAAAGACCCGAAGCCACAGCGGGGCACGACGTTCAGTAAATGTAAGGTAGTACAGCAAGTAGGTAGTCGGGCAATGACGGAAGAGAAACAGCGTTATCAGATTAGCCTTGGCAACAGCCGTATACAGTTTCGATGTGCCGAATGAAGTGAGCTGGAGAATAGCTCGCAAGTGGAGAAATACGGTTTGCACTTCGGCCAGTAGGCAAATGCTCGCAAGGCCAAGAAGTTGTTCTGTCCGGAGAATTGCGGTCATACCAGTCAGGCTCTAAAATTTAAAGCATAACGAATTCAGAACGAGTTTGTTCACACTTACAAGAGCGTGATGAACAATGTATTCCTTGGAGTCCATAGCTTCACCGTAGATGACGATATCTATCAAGTCGTGAATGAAATAGCCCATGGAGAAGTAAGCAAGGTAGATTGCGAGCTGAGACTTGGTCAAATACGGATCGGCAATCAAACCTGGGTTCAGAGACAATCTAAAATACAATATTATCTCAAAACAAAGCAAAAACTGCTTACGTTATAAGGCAGAGCATCCCAGATATGAAGGCATGAGAGAGCGAAACTATCCGAACCGCAAGAAGACGTCGACGAGAGAATTCCCATTCGGGTTTGTGGTGCCGAGTGAGCAGATCGGCCACATAGTACAGCGCCCGGAAGAAGATGACCACTAGTGGCAGGACGACGATCGCCTCCGGCATCCCGCGGGAATTCTGTAAATGTGAAGACGATGTGGATGTATTGCGAGAATAAGATTGAAGCACGCAGATAAGCAATGACCACTTTCAATAATTGAAACACGAATGGAAGCAAGAATACATCGGCTGCTCCTTGATGGAAATTTGCCCCCGCCGACAGGGATTGTGAACGTAAAGCGCTTACGATTAAGATAATGGACGTCACTAAATTAATCACGCACCATCAGATTACAGAAATAACTGTTCAGAGGTGTGAACGCGATATTATTATAGCTAAAATGACGCTTGCAATCATCCGAAAGTGGTGATTAAATGAATTTACGATCCCTGACAAAGTATTAGCAATTAAAAAATCTAAATAACGCGAGCAGCAGAGATTGTGTGACGAAAGTAAACGCAAGTGCCAAGCCATAATGAAGCCGATAAGAATCGAATTATTGACGCCCTAAAAGCAATTCCAAAAAACAGAGCCGCCGTGCGTGTCTGCGCTCTTTTCCAACGAGGACTGCCAAGTGCAAGTCGCTAATTTCGAAATGCGGAAAAGAGGAATAAAACGGAAAACGTTATGATTGCGCGGTGGCGTATTTTCCGCCAAATTTCACGCAAATCGGTGGAATAACCGCGAACTCGTGGGGATTTGAATGTTGGACTGAATACAAAGCTGAATTTTGGTGATGAAACACGCGATTATGCGTCAATTTGTTTGATTTTCGGAATACACAGACAACTGTTCAAATCCGGGATCACGAGATCGTCAGGCTTAGAAAATTAATGAAAACCACAGAAAGTCCTCAAATGCAATGTAATAGCAATCGCACACGCAAATAGAGCGCAAAAAATACCTCGTAGCGTGACCGATAAGAGAGCACGCCGCAAACCGCGCGCACATGTAACACTGCGCAACGTCACCGACAAACTGCAAAATTCAATCGAAAGATTGCCCCGCGAGAGAGCAAACAACACAGAGACGGGATCTCCGCATCGGTGACCATAGATGAAACAGTAGTCTTCGGCGTATTTCTCCCTGCCTCCGCGGAACTCGATCGGCATCCAGCACTGGATCGGCTAGCCAAAGTACTGCTTGGCGGAGATGGCGAGCGAGAAGAAGGCGAGTAGCAGTGAGGTGACGTAGTAGTTGAGCCAATCGACCGAGTCCGCGACCACCTGCTCCTTGACCACATTCTGGATGTACTGGTTGATGAAGGGTATACCGAGCATGATGGCTCTAGGCAATACCTGAAACAGAACAAACGCGGTTTAGAATACTTGCCATAATGAAGAAAACGAAGAAGAAGAACAACGCGGTGGTGATTGTGGTGACGGCGGACAGCAACATTTCAATTATATGAATCGATGTGAATCATTCCACTGTGAGCAACGAGTTGAGACAGACGCCATACAAACATCCGAACGTACGACATTTCCACCGCGTTGTGTTTTCGAATAAAATTAAGCAACGTAATGGAATATAGTCTATTTCTGGCGAACTTGTGACGATAACACTGGTTTCATCAAGCAACGCAATGGAATATAGTCTATTACTGGCGAACTTGTGACGATAACACTGGTTCACTGATTTCAATACCCCTGAAAGGTCTCACACCGCTCTACAGTACTCTCGTCGGCGCTGTCGTGTGTCGCCGTAAAGGTATGCTTGTCGATGTTTGTGATCCCCGATATTTTCTGTGAAATTATGTTGTTTTTACGCGATATTTGTTAGTTTCATTACAAAAGTTTGCGATTATTCAGAACAAAATGAGTCTGGAGCTCGAGCTCAGCTCGATGAAGCTGGATCGTCGTCACGTCGTGATGACGCGACGACGATGTACACGACGTGTACGACAAAAACGTTTAGTGTCGTACACCGAATCTGGAAGTGAGTTTGGTACAGAATAGGCAGAAAATCGTTTATTGATTTTCAGATCAGGTTCCACTATGCAAGCAGAGGTCGTTGCGGTTCTGGGAGCCGTAACCGACTTCATCAAGGAGAAGGGCAGTGAATCCGACACCGCCTACTTTGCGGTACTTTTAAGTGCTTTGGACAGCACGCCTAAGGGTGAAAGTGACCGTGTGGGAGCTATTGCTTACCTTCTCACACTGGTCGTGAAGAAGGTTAGAAGAGAAGTTTTACAGTCGAGTTTTTCGCAAAGTTGCAAGGTAGGCTAGTTTTCATTTTTAGACCCTGATTTTTGGGATCTTTTTAGATTCTCAGTGACAAGCTCGTTGAAGTGGCAAACCCCGTTGCCCTGAAGTACATAATTCAAGTGCTTGGATTCGTTCTTGGAGCTCAGTCGATTTCGATTTGGCAGTTCGCAAACAACAAGTAAGTCTTTGTTGAATTAGGACTAATGGTTTTTTTCTGATTTGCAGGAACCTCCTGGTTTTGATTTCACAGTTTGTTATGCACGAGAAGCCTTGGGTTCGCACTATGGCCCGTCGTGTTGTCCGTTCGATCCTCACGGATCCGGTGAAGGCTCTCGAAAATGGTCTCCATCCTGGATCTTCTGCTGTTGGTCAATTCGTTTGCAGTCGCATTGAAGATGTTGATGACACGAGTGCCGCGCGACTGCTGTGCCTTCTTGAAGGATGCCTGTACAAGATGCCCAGCGATATTTTCGGCCGAATGGCCATTTCGATCCTCAAATTGACCACAAGTCCAAATGGATCGTTGAAGTGCACCGCTCTCCAGTGCTTGCAACGCACGCTGCAACAACAACCCTCCGATCTTGTGCTTCCGATTGAATGGAACGTCGAACTCATCGAGCGAATCCGCGCAGCTGCACCCCCATCGAACGATGTTGCAGTTTGCGCCTATTGGATGCAAGCACTAGCCGAAGCGCATGTGTGCTTGTCAATGAAGAACACCGCGAAATCTCTCACTCTACTCGGTGGCACAGTCTCTATCATCGTAAAGGTCTTCGACACCGCGAATGATGCTTTGGGCAAAGTTGCTCAGTCGATCATCGCACGCTTGATCGACTTCTCCGTGAAACAAAACGGAGCCACTGGAATTGTTTTCCTGTCGAAACTGAGCGAGGCGATGACACTCTCCAACGCGGGCATCTGGAAGTACATTCTGAAGTCCTACATCAAGCTTTTCGAAGTTGTGGGATCTGCGCTTATTGGAGATGAACTCGCTGCGACGCTGAAGAATTTGGCTGAACTCCGCGAAAGTGACGATTGCTTCTGCAAGGGTGATTTGGATATGGTAAGTTGTTTTTAGAGAAAGCGGCATGTTTAACCCGCTTTTTCCAGGCAATTGGAGCTGCCGTTCGCTATGTCGGATTGCCAACCGTACTTTCTGCCATACCTCTTGACATTGATGTGTCAGCGGTAGTGCTTGCGACTGAGTTCCGTCGTTCGTGGATTCTACCGGTGCTGCGTGTAAACATTCACCGCGCTCCGCTTGCCTACTTTATCCGTGTCTTCTTGCCACTTGCGAGCTCGATTCACCGACGACTCGCCAGTATGGAGCCTCTGACGAAACGTCTATACACGGTGATGGAAACTCAAATATGGGAGCTTCTTCCCAGCTTCTGCTCTTCCGCTATGGACTTTGAGACATCGTTCATGGAATTTGCTCCCGTTCTGGGAACTGCGATCAACGAGCGCCCGGATATCCGCTCGATTCTCCTTACCTCGCTGCGATCGTCGCTGCGTTTCGCTTTGCAGCCTGATGCTCCCATCGAACGCCGCGCTCTTATGATGAACTTTGCCAAGAACTTCTTGCCTATTCTCTTCAATTTGTATTCTACGACTGACGAGGAACACAGTGGTCGTAGCTATGATGTGAATGGCCGTCGTCTGTCCGTTTTGGAGACCATTAGGCTCTACGTGGAAGTCACCCCTGCAGATTTATTGGAACGTTTCACTGATATTGCAATCGATAAGTGCTCTGATGAGGAGAATGCGCTTGAAGTCAAGGTACGTACAGCCAACCAACTTTAGTCTGATATCCGTGTTTTTAGATGCATATGATGGATATCATCGCCGCCTTGTGTGGATCGGCCAACATCAAATGTTTGAACAAGATTCTGTCTGCTGTTCAATCGTATTTCGATCAACGCGACAATCCGTTCCAGAAGAAGGCATTCCGCGTTCTTGAGGAGCTCTTTAAAAGACGTTCGGAGAAGGAACTCGCGACGTTTTTCGCTGAAAACGATGAAGTTTTCGACAACGTTATTTCTCTCGGGTTGGATTGCGTGGCTCCTCAAGCTCGCGCTGCGCTTACATCCATCTATCGCTATGTAGGTTACGAAGCAGGGTTAGAGTCCCTAATGACAGTTTTTAGATCATTGCTGAATTTGAGAGTTTCGACAAGCTCAAGTGCTTTGTCGCTAAAGTGATCACTCAAGTGGTGCTCTGCCTGGACAAGGATAACAATCGCCACACAAGAGCAAATGCTGCAAAAGCGTTCCAGGAGATCTGCTTGCGGTTGACCGAACTGCGCCATGTGGACGATGAAGTCACTCTCAGCCCACTTGACCCGGTTTTGATTCCTATCTATGATATTGTAACTCCGATGGCGGGCGTTGAAGGCAAATGCACCATCAATATGCAAGGCTCTCGTAGTCATTTGGTCGCCTTGAACATAGTCACCCAGAAGTACATGCGCATTCTGAACGCCTCGACTCTTAGTCGCCTTGTCGCCCATGCGTGCTCATGGATCAACGATGGACGCCCAGCTGTGCGTCTTCTTTCAATCCGTCTGCTGCGAATGCTCGTCACCAAGATGCCTGGCTACGCTCTTCACCAGTTTAAGGTATTGTAATCCATCCATCTGATTAACTTTTCATCAAACAATGTTAAGGAAATTATGTTGCAATCTACGTTCAGTCAGCTCACCGCCGACGTTACTCACCGAGTGCGTAAGGCGAACAGATTGCTACTCGAAGCGCTCGTTGAACGCTTTGGCAGTACGGAAGTTGCGCGTAACACCGACAAGTCTGAGTGGCTTAAACAGGTTAAGAATATCGAAAAGTCGACTCGCCGCAAGGCTCGTCAACAGAGCGGCGGCAACGTCGAGATGAGCGACGATGACGACGAGAGTGACGACGGACGTTCGGCGTTGAGTAACACGCGCACCGCAAACGCCGACACGATTCTCGGACTTTTGGAGGACTCGGACGATGAGCCGATCGACGATGAGATGCCCACTACTGGCATGCGACGTGCGCCGAAAACTGCTGGATCGGTGTGGCTGCGCGAGGGAGACGACGACAACATGATGGACTTGCTGGACCAGAAGTCTCTGATCGAGAAGGTGACCACATCGAAGCCCACGCGCTCCATCGAAAAGAAGCGCACTATTTCGCTACCTGAAGAGTTCAAGTTTGACAAGAGCGGCAAGTTGGTCGTCAAGGAGATTATCGAAGAGATGCCAATGAAATCTCGCAAGCGCCCGGCGTTGGACGACGTCGATGACTCGGACAACAACAGCGACGGTGAAAGTGATGAGAAAAAGCAAGATGACAAGAAGGTTAGTACCAACTTGAAATGTTTCAAATTGATTTTGTGAATTTCAGTCGGTTGCAAAATCGTACAAATCTGGCGGTGTCGGAATCCACCGTAAATTGGGTGGCAACAACGATTCCCAGAGACCAAAGTATTCCAAGGCTAGGAAGGTGAAGAAGCCAGTAAACAAGTCGAATCTCCAACCTTACGAGTATATTCCGCTGAGAAAGAAGAAGAAGGGCAAGAAGGCGTAAACGATGGCGCCGCAGCGGTGAAATTATCAGTTCATTGTTGTTTGTTATTTGTTGATTTTTTGTACGCGTTCAAGTTGAACCTATGTTGAAGTATGAACTCTGTTGACCGAGGAACGGAACGTCTACATTGATTTTTAACATTTTGCATCAAAAAATTTCCAAAAGATCTATGATCGGTTACCGATGCGGAGAACCCGTCGCTTTGTTGTTTGCTCTGGCGGGGCAATCTTTCGATTGAATGTTGCGGTTTGTCGGTGACGTTGCGCAGTGTTACATGTGCGCGCGGTTTGCGTGCTCTCTTATCGATCACGCTACGAGGTATTTTTTGCGCTCTGTTTGCGTGTTCGATTGCGATTACTGCATTTGAGGACTGTTCTGTGGTTTTCGTTAATTTTCCAAGCCTGACAATCTCGTGATCGCGGATGTGAACAGTTGTCTTTGAATTGCCTGTCTATGTGTATTCCGAAAATCGAACAAATTGGCGCATAATCTCGTTTTTCATCACCAAAATTCAGCTTTGTATTCAGTCCAACATTCAAATCCCCACGAGTTCGCGGTTATTCCACCGATTTGCGTGAAATTGTGGCGGAAAGTACGCAGCCGCGCAATTATAACGTTTTCCGTTTTATTCCTCTTTTCCGCATTTCGAAATTAGCGACTTGCACTTGGCAGTCCTCGTTGGAAAAGAGCGCAGACACGCACGGCGGCTCTGTTTTTTGGAATTGCTTTTAGGGCGTCAATAATTCGATTCTTTTCGATTCGATTCGATACTAATTTTGTGACGTCCATTATCTTAATCGTAAGCGCTTTACGTTCACAATCCCTGTCGGCGGGGGCAATTTCCATCAAGGAGCAGCCGATGTATTCTTGCTTCAATTCGTGTTTCAATTATTGAAAGTGGTCATTGCTTATCTGCGTGCTTCAATCTTATTCTCGCAATTCATCGTCTTCACGTTTACAGAATTCCCACGGGATGCCGGAGGCGATCGTCGTCCTGCCACTAGTGGTCATCTTCTTCCGGGCGCTGTACTATGTGGCCGATCTGCTCACTCGGCACCACAAACCCGAATGGGAATTCTCTCGTCGACGTCTTCTTGCGGTTCGGTTAGTGTCGCTCTCTCATGCCTTCATATCTGGGATGCTCTGCCTTGTAACGTAAGCAATTTTGCTTTGTCTTGAGATAATATTGTATTTTAGATTGTCTCTGAACCCAGGTTTGATTGCCGATCCGTATTTGACCAAGTCTCAGCTCGCAATCTACCTTGCCTACTTCTCCATGGGCTATTTCATTCACGACTTGATAGATATCGTCATCTACGGTGAAGCTATGGACTCCAAGGAATACATTGTTCATCACGCTCTTGTAAGTGTGAACAAACTCGTTCTGAATTCGTTATGCTTTAAATTTTAGAGCCTGACTGGTATGACCGCAATTCTCCGGACAGAACAACTTCTTGGCCTCGCGAGCATTTGCCTGCTGGCCGAAGTGCAAACCGTATTTCTCCACTTGCGAGCTATTCTGCAGCTCACTTCATTCGGCACATCGAAACTGTATACGGCTGTTGCCAAGGCTAATCTGATAACGCTGTTTCTCTTCCGTCATTGCCCGACTACCTACTTGCTGTACTACCTTACATTTACTGAACGTCGTGCCCCGCTGTGGCTTCGGGTCTTTTTGCAACTCTGCTTGACGTTCCTATTTTACCACAACGTTCATCTGACGACTTCGTTCCTACGCATCGATGGCTACATTGGAAGCGAAGCCGACCGCGATCTCTACGATGTTGTTGATCCTCTTGGCGACATCAGCAAGAAGAAGAAGAAGGAGAAGAGTGCCACCGAGAATGGCAAACCCGCACCAAAGATCTCATAACATGGCAGTCGCTGCGGGCTTCTCGCTTTATGATTTTTGAAAAATATTTCTTGTGTATGCGCTGTATTCTGTGCTGAAATTTTTATGTATAAATGTGTTTATGAAAGTATTCGGGGGAAGGTCGCCGCTAAGGCTGCATGCAGCACTGAAGCAGGCTTTCCTCCTGATCTTTGCGATGTCCGTTTGGAAACGACGCTGTCGTTTGGTTTTAGTGTCGTTGTTTGTTCTCATTGCATCTCTCATGATTTCAATCCAATTTTCAGCACAGCGATGACGCGATTTGCCGTACCAGATCTGCCTACTACGAAAGGGTAAGCCAACTTGTGTGTCTAGTTAGACAGTTTTGTCTACCAGACTAGAAACAGAAACAAAGGCATTTTCCAGACCGTAATTAACAAATTTTTAGAGCGAAGAGGAAGCAAACCCCTAGAAAACGCCACCGAAGCGATTAAAACTCGAAGAACCGACCGATGATGCGCCTCCCGCAACCCGAAGACTCTCCTTCACTCAGAAAACTGAAGTCGACGCGCAACCCGATCTGAACGTGGGTCTGGACGACGAGCGGATCAAGGAAATCCACGCCAAATCAGTCTGCGTTGTCTCGCTGTGTCGGGCGCTCAACTACGCTACTCTCACATCGCCAGCTTCGAGTTGTCGATCGTCTGCAACGGAGAGGAAGCCGAATTTCAAGAGATTCCATAAAGGGGCGCAAGGAGCCTGTCGGCATCTCTCAGCGGAGCTTCGGTCGCCAGTGGGTTTCGTTCCGAACAGCGATTCGAATTCTAGTAGAACTTTTGTAAATGTTGGATGATTTTGATTGTATTTAAGAGGTGATCTGATGTTGAAATGGAATTTCCCGTGAAGGTGATAAATGTCTGGATAGGTTTATGCAACATAGCTGCGGTCCGACTGTCGTGTTCTGTCAAATTTGTCCAAAACGGCTTTATGCAGAATTGTTTGGTGCGACTGCTACTAAAATTGTCGGATATTGTCGACAAATATCGCACAGTGAGAAAAACAGCGCCGATTTCCGGTGCGTTCTCGACAGCGCGACCAGCTGTTTTGCGAAAATCCGAGAGTTTCACGGTATTCTCGAAGTATATTATCGCTTCCGCCTTCAGGTTCATCGTCTTTTGTATTTCGAATGCTTCTAATTGAAGTCCACATCGCTCGGCTCGTTCCTACTTTCAGGCTCGTACTTTCAGGCTCGTACTTTCAGGTCTGTTCGTCGCGACGAACTCGATTTAAATAAATAAGTTTATTTCGATTTAAATAATTTTAGGTTCGCATCAGCTGAAGGAGGTCCTTGAGAAGAGCATTCGGCAAGCGAGTGAGGAAGAACAACTGAAAGTCAGTGCGTTTTTTGGTTTTATTGGGACCGCATACCATGAAGTACTGTTCCCAAAACTCTTTGTCGCTAACATATGCTTAAAGCACCTGGCCTCACTCTCGTTTGGAATTTTGCCAAGCTCGACCGTGCCTGTTAAATGAAATGTTTACTTTGTCGCTGATTTTCGTTTTTGACGCAACGCAACATGACTAAAACGTTGTTCGTGACGAACGCCTCATCCAAGGAAGCGATGTGTTGGAATGCATTGTATTCGGAGGGGTCCAGGATTGAAACCAGAGTCTTCCGTTCCTCGATGTGGTTTTCTCACGGTGAAGGGGTCAATAGCATCATGAATCTTTAAATACGTTATAGATAGCTTCTGGAAACTAAATACAAGCGTTTCATATGAAACACTCGTAGTGATGTTGACATTAAAACAGGACTCAAAGTCCGAACGGTGTAGGGGTCCTCGGCATCGTGAATCTTTAAATTTGTTATAAAGAGTTTCTGAAAGCTAAATGCTAGCGTGCTCAGGTGAAGCGGATTCTACTTCACGATGTACAGGGCTCTACCTTGAGGGGTAGAGCCTCTCTGTTGGAATACAGCTTCAATCCATGCTGTTACAAGCGATAGGTTCGCCTGATCCTATGAATCCTCGTGAATACTGGTCTCAATGACGTTGATGGTATGAAGTCGATGTCCAGGGTTGTCCGAAGGGTTGTACAGTACAGATCGTCTGTATAACAGAGAGCAGAACGGCGAGTAATTTAAATGAAAATGCTGAAATCACAGAATTGGTCATCAGGAACTCAGGAACGGCGGAACTCACGTTTGATTGAAGGAGACCCGCGCGACGAGCGAAGGAAGGATGGAGGAGTCGAGTTGAAGCGATGGAGCTTCAAGCGATGAAGAGACGACGGCGCTACGGCCACGTAAATATCGGCCGTGAATACGCAATGCACAAAAAATAGCATCGCAACCGATCACTTCGTCGTGGGACCACGCACCGTATGCGATGCAAGCCATTTTCCTCTTCTTGCAGCTGAAAAGAACGTTCCGGTGCGTGAGGGAGAGGAAAGAGCAGACAGTGAGTAGGAAGAAGCCTGAAGTGTTTCAATGAACGTCGAAATAAAAAAAAGAAAACCCACTTGTTAGTTCCGACTCCGTGTGAGTGCTTTCCGTAGATTCGTCGCCTTCCTTCGCTTTTGGCTTAATTGTGGTCTCCACAGTCGTCTCCATAGGAGCGGTCGTTCCATTCGTATACGAAGAATTCGCTTCGAAAATTCCGTTCTCGAGGATTCATTCCGCAGTCGACGCAGTGGACTCAAATTCAAAGTCGCGACACTCGAATGACGCTGATAGCTCCGATCTACCGCTTTTCGCCATAACACGGATGTTTTATTGTTAAGGCCGGTTCGTTCATGCCGTCGTAGTTTAAGATGTTTGCGATATACGAATTTAGCCTGTGGTTTGACTCTAAATGATAGTTTAGAGTTTATGGAAGTATTTGACGGTCTGAAGCTCGCTCTTTCGTCGTCAGACGATCTCGCGAATGCCTGCGACGGAGCGCGTTGCTTGCATCGCACGCATACGGTGCGTGGTCCCACGACGAAGTGATCGGTTGCGATGCTATTTTTTGTGCATTGCGTATTCACGGCCGATATTTACGTGGGCGTAGCGCCGCCGTCTCTTCATCAGTTGAAGCTTCATCGCTTCAACTCGACTCCTCCATCCTTCCTTCTCTCGTCGCGCGGATCTCCTTCAATCAAACGTGAGTTCCGCCGTTCCTGAGTTCCTGATGACCAATTCTGTGATTTCAGCTTTTTCATTTAAATTACACTCGCCGTTCTGCTCTCGCAAGATCTACGCCGTCAAGCTGCGGGGCAACGACGCAAAGCTACAGCGGAAACATAACATGCGCGTTCTGCACCGTAACTAACCAGCGTGCGCGACGCCGCACCTAAAGTCTTCGAAGTATTCAAGTCTCCAGCCAGCACAATCCCACGGTAAACCTTCCCGTGTGGACCTTTGTCTTCTATCTACCTAAAACACGCAGGTAGGTCGCGTAGTCAATGCCAGTTTAAGTTCACTCCTTCTATAGTCTCACAGAGACGATGAAAACAGGAGTTTTCTTCAGTGGAATACAACAGAAAAACAGCTCTCCTTGCTGCCTTGTAGCAGGAGGGCTACACCGCAAACGGAAGCCGAAAAAGGATGGCTCGTCCAGTTTGACGTGGTCCCCCTAACCCATCTGTCTCGAGGAAGCCTTCCTGGAAAGCAGCTGCCACCTATTACCTTCACAAATTAGGCCCGCTCCGTTTTGAAATTGTCCTACATGGAAAGGAATGGATGTGCAGGGATGTCCTCAACGCTCGAGATCTCGTAAAAACCTGCAGTGTAAACGCTGCTGTAAGGATGAACGACGTTTATTACCCTCCCGTCATTTTGCATATAAGCAACTCATCTATTACCGACAGCCACGAGAACAAACCAAGTTTTCAAGATTATCGACCACGTGTCGAGATACCCTCTAGAAGAAGTTCAAGTCAGCCTGCTTGACTATGCCTCTAATGAGCCGCTACTACAAAAGATTTGTAATAACCAAATCCGGGCCGAGCATTTGACGCTAACCTACACGCCCGCAGCGTCCGAATTCGTCAAGAAAATGTTGCTGGACACAGATGCAGCAAGATGCACGCTCTTTGGCCAAGGCTCTGATCTGGAGAATGAGTTGGAGGCCTTTGTTTGCCGCCCCAACTTTGAGACTCTGCACATTGAAAATTCCACCTGTTTCGGAGTCGAAGGAATCAAGAGGATCATAGACTACTGAAAAGCAATGGAGGAACCGTGGTTGTCGGTCGGCCGGAATGAATATGCTACCCTCCGATAACCTAATTGGCGAATTATGTCGCTGGTTGCCATATAATCAGAGAAGATTAGAACAGTTTGAAATGGGTCAAGGGACAACATTTGAAACTGTTATAGATTGGCCGTACCAATCCGACTACCTTGTAATCAGTGTCGCGACAGCGACTCTTTTGTCTAAAATTTCTTACCATATCCATCCTCTCGTTCACATTGTAATCTATAACCCTTAGCCTATTGATCCATAGTCTACTCATCCTGTTTTTGTGTTTGAATCCATGTTTGTATCACCACGAGTACCGTACCCATCTGATGCTGAGCCAAATTACCATGTTCCCACCAAAAAGGGAAACTATAAAACCGTCCAAAGCGCCCAACGGAGTTATTGCCATGTTCTCATCGGCACTGCTGGGCACGGAAACCATCGAAAAGAGGAAAATACAAACCATGGCTGCGCTGGGAAACAGCGCCAATATGCTAATGAGCCGACCGTCGCCCTCACGCTGAAAGGAGCGGTCCAGTGAAGAAGAGCACCGCCGCCACGACAATCGCCATTCTGCGCGGCGACAGCTCCGCCGCAGCCGTCGTCTTCCACTCATCTTGGTCTCAAAACCAATCGGGTCTCGGTCTCGTGATCTATATTCCTATTTTTATCTCGTGCGTATTGTATATCGTGTTATACCGAGATATAAAGGTTTAATTACCCAAGTTTGAGGTGCCATCACATAATCGAGTAACCAAAGTCCCGCGTGGCAGCAACCATTGGTTACGACCGTAACCCGACTACCGAACCCTCAATCCAGCATAATCAGGAGGTTCCTGAGAAGTGAACCGGAACTGCAATTTTGTAAGGATTTCATTTGATCACAATTGTTTAAAAAACGATTTGTAGTCGTGGACGAAAATGGCGAAGAGCGCTATGTTGACAGCGACGAGGAACCGGCAATGGCGATGCTCCTGGATGAAGAATATGACGAATAATCTTTAGGTTTTTGTAATACTTTTTCTCTAGTAACGATTCAAGTAACCCGCGAATAAACACCTATAACTTGTGCCGAACTTGTGCCTATATCCGTTATTTTACTCGGATGAATACCAACCATTCTATCTATAGCTTATAACAATACTGTATGCTGTATGTTCTACAACACTCCGAATCACCGATATTTGCTACCATCCGCGCTCAATTGGGTTATTTTTAAAATACTTGCTCTTTTCCTGGAGCCAATTTTACGCTCTTTAACGTGGTGTCAACAGAGTTCTAATTTGACATATTTGACATCTCGAGATATGACACGTTTTTCCACCGACAGAACTTTTGGGTCACCCTGTATAGCTTATAACAATGATGCTGTATGGACTGTTTATTAGACGGCGTTGACATGACTGTCTTTATTTAAAAATTATAAATTTTTTCCTTTCAGATCCCAAATGAATCCCCACAAGATGTCTCTCCACAGCCTGAAGCCGATTTGTTTTGGATTAGGGAAATCGGGGAAGACCTTCAACCTGAAGTTGAAGATACGACGCCACAAGAATCAAACTTACAATTAGATGTCCGCGACTACGGAATACGGACTACAAATTCTCAAAAGACTTCGTGTTGCGATGGAACAACGCGTCTGACGGAAATAGCGAATAGGATCGGAGCATACAGCGCAGTTCTCGAGGAGAGAACACGATTCGACTCTGTAATCCTCCTCCTCTTGACTCAAAGTCAATCCGTCCCAGTTTATACCTACGCGCGTGTCGGTGGATCGACGCTGGATCGACTACGCTTCCAACAATCGCTGCCGTCACCGGTGATACTAAAATAAATGTTTTCTGGAAAACATTGCGTCAATCATTACGTATGATTTCAGTAAGCGGTCTTTGAGCAACAATTTCCATTAAAATTTCCATTAGCGTTGGAAAGATTTAATTATTTTTAAGTGTTTAATGATTAAAAATGTATACTTCCGCTTGATGCTCAAACAATTAATTGAAAGCATTAGTCTGGATTTTAGACATTTATACCGCCAATGCATGTTAGTAAAATCTAGAACAACATTCAAGCATTAGTAAAATCAGTTAAAATTAGTTAGTAAAATCAACATCGCTTGTCAGCAGAGAAGCCGACGAGCCGGAAATCGGGCCGGCCGGCTTGTGGCTCGGCTCGATGGGATTTTAGCAAATCGAGCCGGCTCCTGGCTCGGCTCGATTAGTAATTGTTCTTATCGAGCCGGTGCGATTTTCGAAATAGGAGCTTTTTCATTCATTTAACTATCTGTCTCCTTTGTTTTCTAACCAAATCGAACAAATAAACTGTCAACAAAACAGGCCAATATAGTCAATTTCAGTGAATATTGAGCAGGCCGGCTTGATAACCGGCTCGATGGGATTTTCGTAAAAGGAGCCGGCTCCTGGCTCGGCTCGATGACCTTTTTTTTTAAAAATCGGCTTCTCTGTTTGTCAGCGTTGTGAAAATGCCGAATTGCCGAGTTGAAAGCACAAGGCGCCTTCAATTGGTTGGTGCAAGTACAGTAGTGCCCAAATTTCTACACTACAATCACTACAATCAACAAATGCTTCAGTTTGGAATGATTGACCAAAAGAAAACAGCGGTGACAAGCGAATGATTGCATATGCCAAGAGCGTCATCGCACGCAATGTTCGAATCACGCGAAGAAGAGGATAACGTCAGTCGACAAACAACATGAGTCACAATTTCCACATGTATAAAAGATGTAATGAGAGGTGTGCGATCATTCTTGGGCACCACTGGCAGAGTCTGATTTGCGGCTGTGATCGTTAAATTTGAGAGAAGATTATTTTTGAAGTCTTGTGTCCTCCCTGGTCTTATCAGTGCACTGGTCCTGACACGAAATCGATAAGCTCTGAATAAAGGTTGGTTTGAAGTTTGAGAGATCGAGTTGGACACGGACATCGCCCCCAAATGGTCTTCGATTTTTCTGAAAGTTCGTGTACCCCCACCAAATCGAGCCTCCCACCAAGTTAGCGCTTACAGAATTTTCATGGGACAACTCAATCTTGAGATAGCAAGAGTTAACGGGGATCCTACATTTCCTAGAAATTCACTGGTCTTGGCGCGATTGGATTGCGATTGTATTTGCGTTGTACGGTAGCACTTTGACCGTTCTTTGTCGAAACTGACTATTTCCGGCCGTTTCACGTGATTCTGATGACATGAGAGTTCTTCGCGAGCTCGACTTGATCTAGAACGGGAATGGAAACACAACGGAAACGGTTTGTGACCATTTGGCCGAAAAAAAGCAAAAAATGGTCATTAGCTGACCAATCGTGGACTTCGCCGTTCGCGCGCAACCGCACAAATCGATTTTTCATCGTTTCTCGGCTATTCAGCCGCAAACCTGTGTGTTCTGAAAATTCTGTAAGCGCCAACTTGGTGGGGAGGGTCGGTTTGGTGGGGGTACACGAAATTTGGAACGATGTCCGTGTCCCTTTAAGTTGTTGTGATTGATTGTTCTGATCATTACAGAATTGGCGGTTAGATCGAGAGTTGAGCCTGAGAACCTGAGCACCACACACGGTAACTCGCTATGGCGTAACTCTCGATCTAACATCAAATCTCAGCGCTAATGACTGATTTAATTAATGACTGATCTAATTTAATCGCTTATAGTGAATTGATCAAATTAGAAGCCGTTTTCAGTCAATTTTGTTGCCGTGGAGACATTAAAACTTCTGTGAACGTGCGTTCGGATAGAAGCTTAGACGTGAAATTTTCTCAAATTGCGCCCTGTTTGATGAACTACGCATAGTGCAGAGCCTAAATACATGTATTTTGTGGCTAAAAAACATCCTAAACGCGCACCCAACCGTAATCATAGTAATCCCAAAATTGCCATTTTCGCTTGTTCGTTCGCTTTCATCTCAACTCCTTCAGTTCTTATCCTTTCTTCTCTTCTCCGCTCGCTGATATGTTGCTTCTGGAATGCTTAATCTTCTTCGCAATCGTTGTGGGAACCTCGCAAGCGCTTCCGTTCTACGAACTGGAAGGCGTGAATCTACCGGAGTCGGTTCAATGCTTTCCGACGGTCTGCTACCGTAAGTTGATGATAATCATGAGGCGAATACAGTGTGTTTACTTAGAAGAGTGCCCCAAGTCACATCCTCGTCTGGCTATGAAAGCGCTGATGTCAATCTATTGTCTTTGTTGTAAGAACGAGGTTTATTGAGATGAACACGCTTGTCTTGCAGGTTGATATGAATTGTGTGTTGGTTGTACTCGAATAAAAGCTTTAAAATACATTGATTTCTGCGTTTTCATGCCTTTTCTGGAGCAATTAAAAATACTCAATTCATCAGCATCACGAGAAACGGCTGGAAATAAGGACAAACCAGAAACCGCTTAACCGAGTTGCTGTACAAGCGGATGCAAAGTTTATGCACTGTAAAGGTGGGCTGACGGACCGACGATGCGACTAATAAGTGGAGAAACAGCGTCAAAACATTAACTAAACATTAAGCACAATTTTACAAAAATTCACTAAAATTTTAAAGAACACAAGTCACTTTTATTCAATCGGCACGTTTCGTCGGCACGTTGATAAAAATTGTGTGTTGGTTGTATTTTAAACTTTCGAGTAAAGTACATCGATTCCTGTGTATTCTTGGTTAGCGAAGAATTATCGAGGAAACAGTAAAAAATAAATTAGAATTCGAAAATTCAAAAATTCAGTATAATTTAATAGAACTCCAGTGACATTTCTCCAAGCTGCTCCAAATTGCACACAGGCATGCTTTAAATCATTAAGCAGTTTGCCATGGAATCAGCTTGCAATCTCGTAAAATGCTCGTAAAAGACTTGCGGGCTAAACTCAAGTACAAGCTGGCAATTCAAGTTGATCATTTACAAAGGCTTTATAAAGTACAACTGTCAGTTTGATATCGAGAGTAACTGCATCGGTTGCCCAAAGTTAATCCTCCGTCGGACTATGACTGTAATTTAACCTGTCTTATGTAATGACTCTGTGTATAACAAATTAAATTAAATTAAACATAAACATAAACAATTAACATGTAATAGTTAGAAAATTAAACATTACCAACATTAAACAACACCACCAAAAAATTCAATTCTCATTTTGTTAATTCTGTTTACTTGAGATCAATTTGGAAAGAGACATTTCTATTTTAACATACGAAAAAAACATTGAATGAAATCATAAGTTAATCGTGACAAGACCATGCGTGTTCCGATAAATGTAGGCTCAAGCCTCTTCGTCCACAGTTGGGAAATGAGAAAATAAAAATTGTTTAGAAAATTAAACTATCCTTGCAGAATTCAAAAACCCTTCTCTGGCAAGCCATAGTTCCCAGTGCAAAGGTCCTCGTAACTTCCGGGCCCGGGCTGAAAGCAGTTCTTTGTATTTTTGAGTTGATCAAAACAGAAAATATCCTCGCCCTCGTTTCAAAAAAAAAAATTCTGATCAATTAACAAGAATAAACCTTTGTTTTAGACCGAATTGATTAACTGGAATAGAGATTTATTTATTTTGGTCATTTCTTTGTCATTGAGCAACAATAACCAACATATTATAGGCCAATTATAACGCAAAAATTCCGCAAAAAAAAGCCTCTTAAAATTTGCACAACTGCAGCAACAGGTAAGTTTAAAAATTTGCAAAATTGATTATTTGTCCAAAAATTTCCTAAATCCATCCAATATTGGAAAAGAAATGATTTAAAAATACATATTCAAAGCAGTTAATTTCCAATATTTAGCCACATTGATGTTAAATCTACATATTAAACGATATGAAAAACGTATGAAAAAATGTTCCAAGTCGCTTGTTTCAATTAATTACTCTTTCAACAAAAAACATCAAATTCGTTAATGTATAGTTCCCACCGGCGTGCGGCTTCTCCACATAACTATTGGAAATTGGAAAATGACAATAAAAAAGATGGAACAAAGCAAAGAGGAACGTACAGAACCTGACACATCAGTGAAATGTCCGAAAAGCCAAAAAAAATAAAAAAACGCTTTTATAAACATCATACAAAGAAAAGGATTTTCAGTCAAAAAACAACATTCCTATTTGCTGCACGGCTCACTAAAATTTTAAATCAACAAAACGGAAACCAATGAAGGAAACAAATTTTGTGTTTTATTTACAAAAAATAAAGCATGACCCAACAAAAAATCCAATAAAAGAAGCACTCAAGGAACTCAAACAGCTGTGAACGTCTCGAATAACTCTGGTAATAACTCGGATAATATTCGTATTCCAGAGAACTCTACAACTCATGCTGAACTCTTGACTTTTTTTTTGCTTTAATCATCAAAAATTGAGCATTTTATCTAAACGATAACGGTGTGTCCTTGAAGACTCATTGTCCTTGAAGACTCACAAAAATGATACCTTCGTTTTTATTAAAAAAACCACATTTTGTTCGACATTTGAAATAATTAATTGAAGTTTCATATTGCGTTGCATTCAACGCCGTTTCACTATATTTCACTATTACAATAAAAATTACTACACAATTTTTTTGTGGCTTTTTTATTCTGGCGTAAAGCTGTCATTTGAATCTATGTAAAGTTGTTCTTTGAAAAACGATTTAAAAATAAATTTGATTCAAATTTTGCTGCACAAATTTTCAAAGCAAGAGTAAAATTTTAGTTAAAATGGGGTTTAAAACGGTACGTAATACACAAAAATTCACAAATTGTTTTGCGTTAAAGAAAATCAAAATTTGCAACAACTCTTCTTTATGACGAGACTCACTAGGAATTTATCATTTTTCAAACAACAAATTTCGATGAATTAGAGATCGTACCGAAGAATTATCAAGAAACTTTAAAATTGAAGAGACTGCGGCATATCGCATAAACAACAAAGATTAAAGTGGTGTTAAAATGGTATTTAGTATCCAACTTTATTTATTAATATTTATTAGTATTTAGTAAAATGGTATCCAACGACATTGTGGTAACACCAAAAAATTCCCTTCTCATTTTCTTAATTCTGTTTACTTGAGACCAATTTGGAAACATACATTTCTATTTTAATATATGGAATTGACATTGAATGAACTTATAAGAAAATTTCCACAAAAAAACTAATGATACTGTTGCCAATGTCTTGGATAGCCTATTGCCCGAGTAAATAAGTAGCTAAACTCATAAAATATTTAAGAAAATTGTACAATTATTGTTAAAACATCACTGAGTAACCATTTTTGGAATCCAAAATGCAAAGAATCCATTTTAAAATGTTCAACAACTCTTACCGATAAATGTGTTCGTAAAAGTAAACAACTACAGTAGACAAGTTGGCAAAAATGATTTTTTAAATTCCTCTTAATTCTGCATGCTTAAAAAACGATAAGATGCGCAAAACTTCAGATCGAGGAGTATCAAAGTCCAGTTCAAAAATATATTTTAATTTGCATGAAACTAGTTACGACAATTTATTTTGGATTTTATGAAATTTGAATAAAATATTGCAAATCGTTTGCCTCATTAGTGCGGTTGTGAATGGCTTAAACCTAAACCAAAAAATTTGGAACAACATAGAAATTGACTTTGAAGTTTTTGAAAATTGAAATTTTTGTTCACGTTGCAAAAAAATGATAATATAAGCGCAAAACTTTTGGTCGAGGAGTTTCCGAAGTGCAGGTCAAAAATGAATTTTAAATTCCATGAAACTAGGTACAACAATTTTTTGAACTCTTTATGAAACTCAATTTACTGCATGATGCTCAAAAGAATTTGTCGTTTTGTTCCACACGTATTTAATGATAAAAGATGCATAAAAGATGCTTTGCATGCGCTAAAAATGCGCTAAAAAGGGAGATTTTTTATTGACGTGAATGACGAAGAATAGCAACTACCCCTTGAATAGAAAGAATACGGTATTGTCAGATGAGGAAACACAAGAGTTGAAGGAAAGAATGCAAATCGTTTGCCTCAAAAGTGTGATGCTCAAAAATTAGTTGAAGTTTTGAATGAAGAGGTAAGTTGAAGTTCAAAAATAAATTCAATAGGATGTAGCGGCGACTGTTCACAGATGAAGGATGCGGAACACAGCTGATGTTAACTTTTTTCCAAATTTCGCTGAATGCATAACTACATTGATTTCAAACGATATCCGGTAAGAAAAATTTAAACACAACACAAAACAATCAACCAATTAAACGAAAGTTGGTTTTGCTCAAAATTAACAAAAATGAAGCAAATTTTCAAATCTCAGTTGGAACAAACCTCAATCTCATTAGTTTAAAAAATAAATGTACAATTAAGACTTGAATTTATTCCTACTTTAATTTATGTTTTATTGTCTTTATCTCAGAAATTGATCTTCTTGTTCTACACTGAGATTTTGCATTAATTTACATTGATTTACAACAAAATAGAGACAGATGCGCATAAATTGTGATGTCTACAAAAATCGAGTTTAAATTGTAATTAAAAACTTAAGTTTAGTTGAAACTTGGTCTATGTGTTCAACTTCACATTCAAAAACAATACTAGAAACGTTGTTCAAACTTTGGGGAAATTTGCGCGTTGATTTTTGACTGATTTTTGAACATTAACGCTTTTACATTGAACATTGAACAGCAACATTAACGTTTGTTAACGTCAGCTACTCGAGTGCTTAGAGGCTTACAGCAAAAAAATTAAGCTTAAACTAAGCAAATTAAGCAAAAATCCATTTTCCAACATATCCGTTGAGTTGCCCAAAACAAAAATCCAACATAGTTTTTTTCAGTTCGCTAAAGAGGTTGATAACGTTTCTACCGCCCCAATAAAAGCATTTCCACAGCTTATAAGCCTAGCCCAGGATCCAAAAATTGTTTTAAAAATATAAAATATTCTTCTCAGGATTCTAGTGGACGTAAAGAACCCAATTTTGGTCATTACGCTTTTATAGACATCATACAAAGCAAAGTATTTGCCCTCAAAAAGCTATTTTACTGTTTGACAACTCGAGAACATTTTCGTAAAACGAGCCTCTGACTCTCTGCTCGGCTCCATATAATTTTAAATGAATGAACCGGCTCCTGGTTCGGCTCTTTAAGAATTTTGGCTAACAAGGCAGATAGTGGCTCGCTAGTTGAAGCTTGGTCTATGTGTTCGATGACACATTCAAAAGAAACGTTGTTCAAACTTTGGGGAAATTTGCGCGTTGATTTTTTACTAATTTTTGAATGTCCAAAAAAATAAAAAAACGTGAGATATATTTATTTCAACCTTAAATGAGTAATACCTACGATGTGAGCAACATTAACGTTTGTTAACGTCAGCTACTCGAGTGCTTAGAGGCTTGCAGCAAGAACATAAAGCTTAAACTACAGCTTAAACTACAATTTGTTCCACTTCATTCTTCACCAATGCGAAATATTTTTAAATTGCTGTTTGACCGAATTTCAAATGATGTTTATTTGCAATCATTTCATACAAATTCAATGTGTAAATTTAATGCACAAAAATGTTTAAAATTAAAAACTAAATGTGTATCGTCAAAAATGTAATAAAAAACAGGCTTCCAGTAGGCGCAGTAACAACACATAAAGGCATTTACGTGCCACTTGAAACAATACCTTTAAGCAATTTGAACTTACGGTACTTGGTACAAAACTTCTTCAAAAATTTGGATCACGGTTTTTTGGTCTTATAATTTGTGCGACTTGTGCAGCAACAGTTTAAAATTTTGCAAGCTAGATGATTTATTTTTATGTTTCAAGTGCGGCGCCAGAAACCCAGAAACTGCCAGAATTCTTGAACAAAAGCACATGTGAAACATTATTGCAGTAAAAGCTGAAATAAATTAAAAGAATTAAAGCTTTTAACGAAAACCAGATAAAAAATATTTAATTAAACCTAAAAAAGAATTGATCTGCAAAACGCAAAAATCCATTTTTACCGCTGTCCAACAGTTCCGGTGCATTTGAGCTAAAAGCATCTGAGCCACAGTTTTTCACTTTTGTGAAGAGGTTGAAAATGCTCTAGTTAACGAGTCAAAAAAACATTTCTGCAGATTATGAGATGGATCATCCAGTATCCAAAAATTGTTTAGAAGATATAAACTAGCTAGGATTAGAACATAAAAACCCCGCAATTAATTTCTTTTGGTCTTTTCTTGGCACAATTGGCACGTAATTGGCACATTTGTAGCAACAGTTTAAAAATTTGCAACCTAGATGATTTGGCCTCCTGAATCTGGGGCAATCGAGTACCGACAAAAATTTGGACTATGATATTAAAGTACTGTTTAAAGTAAAGTAAAATGCAGCTCCTATTTCTGCAACTTGTAAGGTGACTATATCGAAATCTAAAAATTGTCTAGAAAAAATAAACAATCCGTGCAGGAATTTAGCGAACGTAAAAAAAACCCCACAATTCTGATGAATTCAAAACGACAAACCAGTTTTGAAACAGAATTGGTTTGATTAACGGGAACAGGAATTAATTTCATTTGGCCTTTTCTTGGTCACAGAGCAACATTGACCAACTGCAGCCTAGAATTTAAAGTTGATTTGTATTCTTCACCACTTTGGATCACTGCAATTTGGTCTCGTAACTTGCACTGTGCAGTGTTCAAAAATTTGCAACCTAGATGATTTGGCTTCTGAATCCACTGCGTCGATCGAGTACTGACAAAAATTTGGAATATGATTTTAAACGAAATATCCAAAATAGCAAAGTCCAATATTTAGTTGTATAATTAGACAATGGCCGATAATCGAGAATATGCCAGATTGTACCAAAAAATATTGTTAATTAAATAGTAGATACCGGTGTGCGATTTCATCACACAAAGCTTAGCGCGGTTATTCAAAAATAATGTTTTGTTTCAGCATTTTATTGGTCGGGGTGACTGAGAGCACTGAAATGCTAGAGCAAAAACGAATGTTCAGCGTTAATTTGACACATCATTGTGGATGTTGAAAATTCCTAGCTACGGAAGACAAAAAATTTAAAAACGCTTTTATAGAAACGAAAGTATTTTTCGTCAAAAAACTATTTCTTTGACAACGAGAGAAAATTTTCTTAAAACAAGCCGGTTTGCTGCTCGGTTCGCTATAATTTTAAAGTAACAAGTCGGCTCCTAGCTCGGCTTTTTAAGAACTTTGGCTGACAAGCTAAATTTAATCTCTTTTTGTTCATTCTGGTTTATATTTTCAATTTACGAAATATCTAACGCGCAAAAAACAAAAAAAAATTAATGAAACTGTTGCCAATGTCACGGAGAGCGCCTATTATCTGAGTAAATGAGTAGATAAACTCGTAATTTAAAAGAAAATTGTACAATTGTTGTTAAAACATCAGCAAACAACCAAAGAACCCATTTTCAACGTTTAACAACTTTTACCGATAACGGTATGTCCTGGGGAGGGTGTACCGACGTTCCCCCAACGTCGTTTCCTCCGTTTTCCCCTTTTCCCCACCTACTGTCGACATGAATTCAAGGGTATGGCAATTTTTTTCAATCCTCTGCTCCCCATTCGACCTGGTCCTCGTCGTGCTGCTGACTAGGCGTTTTGGCCTTCGTCAGCGTGCCCAGATACAAGACGTCATCCCCGTCATCACTGTAGGCCGACTTTTTGAGAGGCGTGGCTGTAAAACATAAATAATAATAATAAGCCGCCATCTCCGCCGCTTTCGGTGCTTCTATCAACATTTTTATTGTCAACATTCCTTGCATTCTCTCTTTGCTCCTACTCTAGCATGTGTAACAGGATTTCGGAGCACAAAATTTGTAATTAACAATCTTTATTCAACAATTGGAACAGCAGTGAAATCTTAGTGTTCCTCCTCCTTCTTCTTCTTCTTCTTCTTCTTCTTCTTCTTCGGGCTTTCTCCTGAGGGTTCGTCCTGGCGGCGCTTCCTCGGCTGCTCCGCCTCCTTCTCGTCGTCGTCAGAGGACGAGTCCTGGTCAGTCCTCAGGACCAGGGGAGCCCCTTGCCCAACCATCCACGGTATCGCAGCTGCGGCGATCTTGTACGAGGCGACGGGCTCCTACAGCGACAGATTAGCCTCGCGCACCTTGGCGGCGAGCGGTCTCCTTGCACTCCTAGGCTAAATGTGAAATTAAATATCAAATCTCGTGACTTGCACCTACAGAATCCCGGATTCGACTCGGAACAACGAGTCATCCTTTTCTTCATCCACTTCTTCCTCCTCTTCCTCCACTTCTTCCTCATCATTGCTCTCAACCTCTTCATCGCTCGTTATCTTCGGCCTCGTTAGAGTTCCGAGGTATATGACCTCCTCTCCATCGCCAAACATGAGCGTCTCCAGTGGGGTTGCTCTAAACCGTAAATGATTACAATTATTTAAATGTTTTACTTACGCGCGGAATGTACCGTTGACAGTTTCCATTTTTCTGAAAATAAATAAGTGTTCCAACTATATAGATCAACGATCTGCGCGCGCGCACTGGTTAAACGACATAATTTGCGTCTGATTCTCAAAAGCGAAATTTTCTAACGCATGATCGAAGAGACGAAATACAGCACGCGCAAGCTAAGCGGCAAAATTGCGACAAAATGCGTGGATCGGGCCGTAGCTCTAAACAGAACTGATAACCTCTTCTCCCTCGCGGAGCCCTCAAGCCACAGCTCGTGATGTTTCTAACTTGAATTTAATAATGGAAACCATCAATTGCAATTGAAACGTACCTTCTTGATTTCGGAAGCCATTGGAAGTCCTGTGTTTCTGTAAAGATGCAGTGAACATTAGATCCTAAAATTATAAACCCACGTTATCGTAGCGATTTGAATTGTTACTTCTCGTCCAGTTTTTGAAAAAGAGCTCCATTGCTCTTCATCAACCGTCGTACTTGTGCAGCATGTCACCTGAATGTTTCAAAATTTGCCGTTTTCTTGATCGTCTCGTCATCGGTTCTTTTGGCTGACGATCTTCTTGTTTTCTGCGCAAAACCAGCGACCTCCTCTAACCTTCAATATGCTGAAAAACACAAGACTAACGAGTACCGTACTTTAGAACTTACCTTCAGTTGAAAACGTATCTCAGCAGTTGTCGACAGCCGATCAATACAAGCAAAGAAGCACCGAGCGAGCGAGGAGATCTTGGCGGGAAAAGCGCACGTTTTTTTGCTTGGGGGAATTGACGCAAAACTTGAGATTTGAATCTGCCGCGACGCGCGCACGCACGCATCACTTTACAGTTGTCGAGATGACGCGCAGCGCGACCACCGTCACTAATACACACTTCACGCATTGTGACGTAACAAGGCTTATAGTCGAATGGTTAGCGCAAGCGTCTTGGACGCGCCGCCCGCCCTAGGCTCTTTGGTTCGAATTTTTTTGTCGGTTTTTTTCATGTCGACTTGAGAAATGTCGACAATTGAGTAATTATCGATTGGATCGAAAGTTGGACTGATTTAATAACAAATATAGATTTTGAGGATCTGGTCCATTCCTTTGCCTTCTAATCGTCGCTCTTCTTCGTGATCGTTGCCGTTGCAGCCCTAGTCCGTCCCATCGCCTTCTTCTTCTGGCTTGTGGAACGCGATTCTTTGCTTCTTCACTTAAAGTGGTCGATAAGCTACAAAAAAAGTTTTTTTTTCTGAGAGTTTCAAAAATTGACATACAAAAAACAATTTTAAAAAATCAGTTAAAAATTCCATTTTATTTAGAAGATTAAGTTAAAAAACTTGACAAAAAAGTCAAAAAAGTCTATAAATTCAAATAATAAAATAATCTAAATACATATGAGTAAATATGAGTTATTCTTTTAAACAGTTATGCCGACGAGTCACTGATTCGAGTCGCCGACTCGTGACTCGACTCAAAAAGATTTTCATCGAGTCGGCATCACAGCTTTTAAAGGTGTCAAATTTCCAACTAAAACGGACAATGCGGAAAAATTGTGAATATTTACCGCAGACACCAACAAAAAAAAAGTTTTATTAAAATTGAAAATAATGCAAACGATTTTTATTGATAGTTTGGCCTAATCACGTGGTACATTCGTTCGCAATGACCACATGCAACGCTAATTTTTTTCTCTAATTTTGAAAACAAGTAAACTAAATCGCTTGTCAATAAAATGCGGACTTTGAAGTTGAAATGGATTAGATATGTTGCTACAAGCTTGGAACAGAGCGTCGTTTCTTTCCCATTTTCGTTGAATGCTCAATTACATTGGTTTCAAAACGTTTTGATAGAAACTCAAGAAACCATTTAAATAAGAGTTCACTAACGATACAAAAAAATTATTCAATCCACGCAATTCGTTAACAATCATTTAATTGCAAAACAGTTGGCAATCAATTAAACGGAAGTTGGTTTTGTTCAAAATAAACAAAAATGAAGCAAATTTACAAATGAACAATTATGGCTTTAACTGATCTATATTGTTTGCAAGCGGTCAGTTGGTAAATATTTATTGCGTCTTCGTTTTATTGTATTTATCTCAAAAATTGATGTTCTTGTTCTACATTCAAATTTTCATTGAAATTGCTTTTGCATTGACACAGATGCTCACAAATTATGATGTTTACAAAAATCGAGTTTAAATTAAAAATTAAAAACGTTAGTTTAATTGTCAGCTTATTTGAAATTTGGTCAATCTAATATTCAAAAACAATAACAGAAACGTTTGTTTAAACTTTGGAGAAATTCGGCTGATTTTTGATTGTGCAAAAAAAAGTGAGATATTTTTTGAATATTTATTTCAACCTTAAATGAGCGAAATATCTACGCTGTGCGCAACATTAACGTTTGTTAAGGTCAGCTACTCGAGTGCTTAGAGGCTTGCAGCAAGAACATTAAGCTTAAACAATACAGATTTAAATGTTTCGTTCACTTTTTTTCGTTTCTTGTTTTGAAAACCTACAATTCAATCGGCGATTATCAATCATATTCATGGAGAAAGTCGCCGCAAAAAAAAATATTGAAATAAAATTCCTTAAGCTCCTTAAAATTAACAATGATCTCATTTTTCAAACTGATTTATTTTGTAAACATGTAATTAATAGCATTAATTGTTTTAGTACATTTTCAATGTTCAAAAAAAAAATCAGGTGACAACAATAAACCAGCCCAAATATATTAATTGGCAGAAATTTCGGTCAAATTTGATACACAAAAAATTAATTTGACATTTCATAAATTAAAAATGCACAAATTACAAATTAAATGTAGAAGCAAAAAAACAATACAAATTTACTTTCTCTTCACTTTCTTCGATTCTTGTTCCACCGGTGCCGCCTAATACTAGCAAACAGTTTGTTTCATTGTTTCATTCATTTCCACGCTCAAAAATAGATCGAGATTATTACCAATGTTTTGCTGTGGGTGCGTATAAAACACTGACCCAGCCAGTATAATAGGCCTGGGCTCATGAACAGGATAAACTGGCCCAAGCCAATGAAAAGTATAAAATTTGGACCAGGCCGCGTTTAGGCGCGACCGTTAGACTGTTAGATACGATTTGGGCGTGAAACTAAACCAAAAATGACTAGTTATTACCGGGAAGTGCAGAAATCTAAATTCAGCAAATTAGCAATGCTTGCTGTCCCTGTTGACGACGCAGTTATCAAGAACCTTAAATTAAAGCGATTGTGTTGTTGTTCAAACAAAGTCAAATTTAAGTCGTTTATTTAAATTTAAAAAATTCTAAATAAAGTTTGATAAAGAGTATAAAGGAGAAGAAAGAAATTTGCAAAAATAAAATGGAGTAGAAAACATTTCGGTGCGCTTTAGTGAAAGGACAGTGATCGACAAACAAATAAACAAAAAATTTTTTTTAGCTTAAATTAAAGCTTAATTGCTAATTGACAGATTAAAAAAAATTAAAGACTAAAAAGTAATTCCTATCCATTATCAAAAATGTAATAAAAAAGAAAATACTTCCAGTAAGTAAACATAAAAGCATTTACAGTCCACTTGAAACGATAACTTTAAAGCAATTTGAATTCATTTGAGCTTCTCTTAAC
>MQUG01000077.1:0-66245 GCA_007213375.1 Steinernema feltiae
GGGCTCTGTGGTCCCTGGGACCGCCTGCAAACGACTTCTGCTGCACTAACGCGTCACCTCTGGCGCCAACGAATGTGTCGACGATGCAAACGAAGCCGAATGCAATCAAGTGACGATCGCGGCCGTTTGCGTTCGATCTTTGCTCCAAGAGTAGCCGATCAGAAAGCAGGAACTCCGATTAGAGCGTCAATTCGCTACCGGTACTTCTAATCGCGTTCTTTCGGCACGTTACCATCTTTTCCGGCTATCGCGGGAGAGATTACAGCGAACGGTCACGCTGCGGACAGAGGGACGGACATACGCATTCCCTGAGCGCTTAGAATTCTTATCAGAAGGTAAACTTCCGCACGCGAAATTCCGGCGTCACCTCTTCGTCCAGAAAAACAGCGCCGTCACTCACTGCAGTTCAAGAAAGCACTGTAACTACGGTGGCCTTGCCGACCTGTTTAGTAAAATGACGATAGAGACAGCGGCAGCGAAGAGAGAGAGAGAGCATTTAATAAATATGCGATAACCGATTGCTCGACCCTTTTAAACCCCGGTGCAGTTGTCTCAGCTTAATGCAAGAAAACGTTTGCAGCGATCGACCAATGATCGAAGAGAAAAAACGTCGTTGAAAACCGTAAAACGGAGCGTGGAAATGATAAAAGCTCCTTCTGCATGCAGAGCGGACCAACTTTTACGACTTTGCCAGGTAGCACACATCACTCTCCACTGAATTCAGCGACTGGCGTGACTACTGTGGCCGGCCAAGTGCGTTCCGATTGTCCGCGATTACGGTATTCTCTAGGCAGAGTGAGTGATTCGTGGTCGAGGCGTTTCAGAATTGCGATAAGAAGAAGCATCGAAGGCGATAAAACCCACAAAAAGATTTAATTGCCGCAATGTCGATGAACGCTGGAATGTGGTAATCGGTGATTACTCGGCCGAGCCGCTCGATGGCGACTAATCCGGGTCGGCAGCGAGTTTTGGAGGTTACTTTTCGTAAACAAAGCCGAAAGACTCAGAGATCAGAAGCGGCGGAAAGGAATCGCGCATCAACTCTCGAAGGAGCACTCTGGGGACCGTTCAATGGGTTCGTCCGCGAGTACAAACAAGTACACGATGGCTAGACCGAAAACCAGGTGATAATTGGAGCTCCGCCGATGGTACACGTGAGCGGATGCGGCGGGAAACACGTAAAGAAGCGCTTTGAAGAGTGTTTCCGGGAAGAATGCAAACAAAGAAGACACTTCGCAGTCAACAACACGCAGCACGGCGGAAAGCCCTGGGTATCCCGCGCAAACAACGATTATTAAATAGTAAGGTAGAAACACTCATCAGCGGATCGGCATTTTCCGGTCTCTGCGACGGAAAAACAAGGGGAATGTGACCGCCTTGCGGACGCGTGGAGCAGAGATCGAAGGAGTCGAACTGGTTCGTTTCGAGGAAGCAAACAAGCAACGGACACTAAACAACAAACAGGAAGGATCATTCGATGCCGTGCCGACACGCACGCGCATGTGACAGGTATTTGCCCAGGAAGGAAACGATTATCTCTTGTTTGCTGACTGTTAGCATTCGATAAAACAACACAATTTGAAAAACGGCGCCATCAGAGAAACTCGATCATTTTGGCATTCAAAAGCGCGAGCTCCGGATTCAGCGAAGAAGATTAGACTTCGCGCCGCTTTGGTCGAACTGACTTTTTTCGGAGATCCTCTCCCTCGCGGCTTCCGAGAGAAGACGTTTGCGGACCGGCGTAAACGGCTGAAATAGCGCGATTTTGAAGAAATCTTGGAAAATCACTCACGCTGAATTTAACGATCGATTCAGCGCAGTGGTGCTCCGGGATAGGAATGGCGGATTCGTCGAGTTCGACCGATTGCGTGCGATCAAACTGAAATCCACGTTAGTTACAGTGAGTAGAAGCGTCACTGACCTCGTCAGTGTTGATTGACCGATACATGACGCAGGAATGAAGAACAACCGGGATCTTCCGCACATAGCAAATCATCTTGACTCGATTGACCGTAACCGCAAGTCCAGCTACCGTAACGATCAAGAAAATAACGGTTATTCCCGCAGAGTACTGGTGGCACTTCTGAATAATCATCTGCTGCGTGGCATTCTTGTTTCCCTCCTCCGCGGTCACATTCACCTGAAAGATTCCTTCGCTCACAACCAAATGAAACTTCAGAACTCACGATTTCCGGATTGATGAGTTGGGTGATGTTGCAGTCGTTCTGGGGCATGAGGAGCGCCGCGTCCGCCAGCACAGAGTCGTTTCCAATCGTGAAGAAACAGTCTGTGAGCAGAAAGATCTCTTCTCTTTCCTCCATCTCTTCGAAATTCAATTTGGAGCATTCGACCGCTGAAAAAGCGTTCAGAAGCAGGAGCGACCGCAGAAAACTTGCCTTCCGCGCTGTCGCTCTCAAACGCGTAGATCTTCTCCAGAGTGAAGTTGAGATTCGAGTAGTGCGTGAAGAAGCAGTTCCATTCGAGGCACGAAACGGACTTTGCGGTGATCAGAAGCGCTGACGCGTTCTGCGAAAGGCTGCTGTCACACCACTGAGAAAGCGGGAATGTTGCACATGCGGGGAAAGTCACTTACGAATTCAAAAGAAAAGCTTTTCGCAAAGCAGAAGAGGAAAAGAAAACCGATTCGCATCGAAAGACGAGAAGAAATGGATGTTTTCCGCGAGAGACACAGCGATTCGAGGCATTCGAGGCGTTTATTCACAAAAACAGAAACAAAGCGGGAGAACAAATTAGAAGAGGAGGATGACGATCAACGCGAGCGCTACGGCGTTCTTCGAGTAGTCCACGAAGCGATTCGGCTGAATCGCCTGCAGGGTCAACGTGAGCTTCTCGCACTGGTCCTGCAACGCCTTCTTCTGCTTCTCCTTCAGGTCGGACGCGAGATTATCCTTGATCGTCTTCGTGTCGACCACCAAAGTCGTCATCTGAGAGGTGAGCGCGCTGACGTTGACTGCACGAGTTGAGTCAGCGCGACGATCTTCGGGTCGGTTTGCGGCTGCAAAGTGAGATAGGGTTGGTTTACGTAGTTTTTGTTTGTTTGCAGAAACTGAAGCGTAACGACCGTAACCGTCCGTCATTCAATTCGCTGTTGCTTTCTAAACACCGCCCAGTTGCGGTTATGAACGATGAAGATGTTGAACGTAAGCGTTTCTGTTCTTTTTCGTTGCAAAGCTATTGCATAGGTGTCGTTGGCAATTCTCCGCCTGCCGTCTCCGCCAGTGATAACACTGGCACCTGTAATGGTGAAGAGGACGACGAAACTCCGGTTGACTTTACAGTCCCGTCCGAGGCCATCGGCGAGTTTGCGGAGCTGACCAAGCTGAAATCTCTGAGTTGGCAAGCAACCTTGCTAACATGGAAAAACGAACTGTGCCTTTCAGTGCGTTGTGTGTGCAATCGTCAGCAGAACTGAAAAACGAATACAAGTACGCTCTTTTGTGGAAATCGTTTACGGAGTGGTACCGCCCATCGACCGAGCTCGAGCACCCAAGCAACGTCATTGTCGTCAGGGAGGGCGATGATGGAAAGCTCGTTGTTGTGGAAAGGCAAACCAGGTGGACGCAGGGTTAATAGTTACACTTATAAAAAATGATTTTCAGAATTGCCATACAGCAACAAGTTCTCACAAGATGTACTTCGTTCCGTAGTGATGAACTCATGAGTGCCCATAAGGGCCCTACCGATGTCGTACCCACAGACGTCGATCTCGAAATCTCGAAATGTATCGATGAATGCAGCAGGTTCGGCCGGACCATGAAAACGTTACAGTTCATGTCTTGCGCGTTAACGATACTGTAGAAGACTTGTTGCTGCTCCCTCTTGTACCAGCACATAATGCGGCCAAAAAGAACAAGCTGTCCGTTCTTGATGCTGTATGTCTTGCGCGATCGATCTACGGTACGACTCGATTCAATATGAAACATTGCAACTATTCTTTTGTTCAGATCGATTCGTACAAAAGCGTTCTGTCAAACCACGCAAGAACAACGCGATGCGGATGGCAGGTTCCGGAAACGTCGTCATTTCGTACGTGTTCACAAACGTCGGCATGCCAACTACGGTAACAAGTCAAATACTGGCGGGTGTTCGCGCCATGATATTGCTGCGTGAGGAAGTGTTCAACATTGTAGTTGATTTGATCCGCAAAGTGATGAACGGTCACATGTTCTATTGGGATGACAGCGACAAGACCGTCGCTCAGAGCTCGATTGGGAGAGATGACTCTCCCGTCCGTGATGGTGGTCTGGGCACCAGTGTGGTATTCTGGGATCGTGTCCCACAGCTGATCCATCGGGTAAGCAGTTCATTTCGCTTCCAAATAATCTTTTCCTTCAAAATTTTAGTGGAGCTGTACCATTACTTTGTGGAAATACATCAAATTGTACCTTTTCTTGTCCACAGCCATTTCACTTCATCGGATGATACAAGAAGCCTACATATTTGAAACCATTACTCGTCTCCCAGACAAGCACATTTGCGATGCCTATCGTGCACACGTGGGAAGAACCTCCATCTTACCATCCTGTTATCTACGTCAGTACACCTACAAGACCAAGAACCGCAAGTTGAACCGGAAAGGTTCCACTCAAGCTGAACTTATTTCGTATCTGGACCAGCAAATAGCTAGGCAGTCCAAAGGATCCACAACGCCAACATCTGTTGGATCTGAGTCGCTAGCAGCAGCAGTCACGCCAAACACGCCGCGACCAAACAAACGAAAGGAAGTCACCACTCCGGTCGCTGTGCAGCTGAAGCAAATACGACTTGATGACAACAGTGAACTCGCGCTAATAATTGGTTCGGCTACGCAGATGCGCACTGAACGCTTGGATCCACAAGACTGCGCTGAAACGCCTCACAAGCCTGTGTTGATTATGGTAGACTATTCGGTCTATTGCAACGCCCATATGGATGGAGCTAAGGCAATGCTGGACATCTTTGAGCGAAGTCGGAAGATTGTGGAAAAATTCGGTTTCATTCATAGTGAAACTCTCATCTGCGGCTGGCTTACGCTGGAGCAATCGAAAGCGCCATTGTTGGAAGGACTGTTCCGCCAGTATGTTAACCTGTTGATATACGAAAAGAGCGACAACAACGACTGTGAGTTGATTGTATCATTATATTCATCTCTGCTTTTCTATTTCTCAGTCAGCACGTTCGCGGATGACCTGTATCGGACGGAGATTGTAGCGTTTATGTGTGTTCCGTACCGGCATCTCGCGAGTCTTTTCAAAGTGAACTACGGGACGGTTCCAACGAAACCCTACTCGAAAACGTTGGAGTTGTTGGTTTCTGTGAGCAAAACTCATGATAATTGGCATTATATTTTTATTTTCAATTTCAGAAAATGAACTCTTTGTTAATTCACAGCCGTGGTAACATGTCGATTGGATTTGTTCTACGGTTTTTGACATACAAAGAGCGTAATTTCCGTACGATCTACAGCGATGAGCTATCGTCCATCAAGTACCGCCATTTGTGCACAGCTCCAGCTCCGTTCCAACAAATCAAGGAAGTCGAAGACCGAATGAAGAAGGACAAGGGCATTGATAACAATGCCACCGTGTAATTCCTTCTATGGAAATTAATCATTTCACATTGTCTCGGTTACTGGTTGTCGATGGACGATAACACCTTATTTTCTGCTAATTAATAAATTTCATTTAAAATTACGTGTTCTGTGATATGGATGGACCCATTCAGATTATGAATTACCACTTCGGTGTATTCTTTTTTTCGAGTTTTGATGCTCGTCATTGTTTGTTGTTCAGCGGAATGACCGATGTTGGATGGTGGCATGATTTCTTGTTTTTAGAAGAAGACCGAGATTGAAATGATGGTTGATAGTGACGAGGACATGTTTGCCGTCGAAGCAGATGAGGACGAAGACATGGCCGGTGGAGAGGAAAAAATTTGAGCAATGGCGCTGTTTCCTGACTTCATTCGCAAAGTCCCATTCAAGTTACAGGTCCACAGTACAGTAGGGCCGTCTTCGCAGCAACGACACAGAAGAGGAAAAGAAAACCGATTCGCATCGAAAGACGAGAAGAAATGGATGTTTTCCGCGAGAGACACAGCGATTCGAGGCATTCGAGGCGTTTATTCACAAAAACAGAAACAAAGCGGGAGAACAAATTAGAAGAGGAGGATGACGATCAACGCGAGCGCTACGGCGTTCTTCGAGTAGTCCACGAAGCGATTCGGCTGAATCGCCTGCAGGGTCAACGTGAGCTTCTCGCACTGGTCCTGCAACGCCTTCTTCTGCTTCTCCTTCAGGTCGGACGCGAGATTATCCTTGATCGTCTTCGTGTCGACCACCAAAGTCGTCATCTGAGAGGTG
Source organism: Steinernema feltiae (assembly GCA_007213375.1). NCBI lineage: Eukaryota > Metazoa > Nematoda > Chromadorea > Rhabditida > Steinernematidae > Steinernema > Steinernema feltiae. Next base: position 6,362 of record MQUG01000077.1, read on the forward strand.
AGCGCGCTGATTTGCGAACGCAGCGCGCTGAGGTCCTCCCGCGGAGCATTCGGTTGACGTCCGTCGTCTTCGGAGTAGAGTTTGCACGTCGACTGCACGAGTTGAGTCAGCGCGACGATCTTCGGGTCGGTTTGCGGCTGCAAAGTGAGCATTTGGAGTTCGCGGAGGTGAGTGGAGTAGTAGCGCGTCCCGAGCTCCAAACACGCCTTCATCTTCTCGTTCTCCCTCCGCATCTCTTCGATCTGCGTGCGGCGATGTTTCATCTCCTCTACGATCTTCTGGAGCGATTCGCACTTCGAAGTCAACTCCGAAGTCAACTTTCGCTGATTTTCCAACTCCTCTTCGGTTTGATCCTGCGCACTGAACGCGTCCTCCATCATCTTCGCCTCCTGCTTCAGTTCTCTGATGGTTTCGTCCTTCAACTCCAACTTCTCGTTGTAGAGCTCGACGACTTTGCTCTCCGAGAGTTGGTCCGCTTCGATTCCGAGTTCCTCTACGCGACTCTCGAGATTTTTGTTTTCGTCCAGAAGGCTGCCCAAGGTGGCCTGCAAAATCACCACCGTTTCGGTCAGATTCACGTTGACGTTTTCACGAAACTCCATTCCCGTCTTCTGTGTGACCAACTCCTCTGTCAGATCACCCGAGTAGCCGATTTGGATCTGAATCTGCTCCATGAGGGCGTTCTCATCGTTTACCGGTGATGCTCGTAACGTGACGCTCTGCGTGTCGTTCTTCTTCTCTTCCGCCACCCCGAACTTCTGCTTATACCCACATCCTCCAAAGCGTGTGGCAGCGTACTCGTTAACGTCGACCGTCTGACTAACACACTCGTTATTCAGCTGCAAGCGGGTTTCCTCAGCCTCCTTGTAGTAGTCGAGGGAGTTCTTGGGTGAACCCTTGTTGCTCTCGTCGAAGAAAGCAAGTTCGTCGTCGTCAGCCTCGGTCTCATCGATGATCGCACGGTTGCATTCGGGGATTGCGTCGTAGAGACCTGGTTTTGCTCCGCTAGCGTTCATTGCGCCTATTGGTTGACTTGCTGTGGATTACACGGGAATTCACCGCATAAATGACGCTCGCATTGAACCCAACGCGTCGCTTTCTGTTAAACCGATGCGATGTGTGCATGAGATCGCATTGCATCTGAAATCGATTTCACAGCAACAGCGGGACTCCGACTGCATCTAAAAAAACGCCGCCGACGTCCCAGCAGAGCCGCAAAATGATGATGGGCGATGTCGATTGATGATCAACTTGTTGAACTGATTTTCTTGTTGATAGAAGAGCTTCTGTAGAGGGAATACAAACAGCGGGAAAGACCAGAGAATACAAATGCATTGAATGCGGTCACAGGATACACTCTCTATCTTCAACGCAGCTAGCTTCTCGACTCTTCACACATCCGCCGGGTCTCCGGCTCACAGTTCGTCAAATCTCCGTGAGGAGTGAATATTCGTGAGGGTCCGGCCACGAGTGGTCACGCGAGTGGTACCCGGAAGAATCAGTCCCAAACTTATACATTTGGACAGTTCCTTTGATTCGCTATTCGCATAGCAGTAACCTCGAATTGGTCAAGAATGGAAACACATAATTGCGGCTGAATGGGCGACAATTGGCGGCATTTGCAGGTCGACGCCGTTTTGAGCATTTCGCGCGCGTCAGTTCGCTCAACGATTCTCGCCCAAACGCCAACAATTCTGTTGTTTTTTCAGTTTCGATCTCAAGACTTTGGTGTGGTGCGAGAAGTGAAACTTCTGCTTCGTGGTCGCGATGATCGAAACTCTGAGGGTGTAGACGAAATTGCAGAAAAAAATGACTTTTTTCGTTTTTGTCCCTTTACTGCGTACACGTGAACGCAGTTTCCGAGTTCGCCAATGCAATGCGAGGAGAAGACATTATTAGTTAGAAGAGGACACAGACGTTATTCTCACTTTTGAGGTTTATTCAAAGTATATTAAACAACAAATTGGAGCGCAAGTGCGCTAGGGAACACGCGTGTCCTTCCCTTGCAAGTTACAACATCAGAATGATTATGAGAGCGAGAGCAACAAAATTCTTCGAATAGTCCAGGAATCGATTTGGTTGACTTCCCTGAAGCGTCAACGTGAGCCGCTCGATGTGATGCATCTGCTCCTGGATTTGCTCCTGAAGCGCCTTCTTGCGCTCCTCGCGCTCCCCGACCGCTTCTTTGCAAGCAAGTTTCTCTTTGATTTCTCGTGTGTCGACGATCAGATCGGTCATCTGCCGACTCAACGTTGCGATCTGAACCTTCAATTGAGCGATCTCTCCTCCCTGACTCGCCTCGTCCGCATTCTCCTCCGAAAACAGCTTGCTCGACGACTGTACGAGATCTGTCAACGCGTTCACCGCAAGATTGGGCGCTCCGTTCGACACGAGATCGCGCTGTGCCAGGCGCTGCTTCAGGACTGCGCTTTCGTTCTTCACCACTTCGCTCTCCTCCTCGTGCGCTTTTAATTCTTCAAAAGTCCGGAAGAGCGCGTCATGCTTCTGTTGCATCTCTTCGCGCTTCCGCGTCTCGTCCTCGAGTTCTTTCTGCATCTCTTGCTGGACGTCGAACGCCTCCTCGAGCATGCTGCGCTCCGCTTTCAGCTCTTCAATGACCTCGTCTTTCAGGCGCAGCTTCTTTTCAAAGTTGACGACCGCGTTGCTTCCCCGCAGACTTTCGATTTCTCTCTGCAGTCGGGTCGCTTCCTCGTCCAGTTTCTTGTGTTCGGTCGTCTGTTCTCGTACCTGGCGCTCTAGAGTTACGAGCTGCACTTGAAGGGACTTGTTGACTTCTCCAAAATGCTCGTTACCCGTCTTGTGGATCACCACATCCGCCTCCATTTGCTCGTTGACCACTCCTTGGAAGTTGATTTTCTCCATCATGGATAGGTGCTTGGCCTTCTGGAGATCTGCATCCAAGAACAATCCAGCGTTGGATGTATTCTCGCTCGCGAACGCGAAGGGTCTCATAGGTTCATTGATTCGTTCTTCTTTCTTCGGAGAAAAAAAGAAGGACGCTTCTTCCTCTTTCTGCTTGCACGGCGGAACGCCATCGTAGAGACCTTCGAATGCTTCAGTCTCCATCATTTCAGCGGCCATTTTCTGTGATTCGGAAAGGATTATTGCAATGTTGCAAACTTTTCCGTTCAAATGGATGAAACGAGAAGAAAGCGACGCGGAATAGCATCGCTTTCGACGTGTGTGTTCCAATGTCACAGACGACCCTGTTTTCAACCATGCGTTACGTAACGCGAAAAGCGAAGTCTCTCCTCGTTCAGCAACGGATGAATGGATGTGTGACCCGAAGTTATTACCCATCATCACCTCAGTGGTCTTCTGGCGGCTTCGTTCGAATCGTGTTAGAAGACACAGCATCGCTTCACACTTACGAGCTATCAGCAAACCCAGGAGCTCCCACTTTTTTGTCTGAAGTACTGTAGCGGAACGCATGTCTGATTAAACAAAGCCGTTGGACATTTCGAGTTCTGAAATCGTCTAGATCGGTCGACCGCTGCGATGAGTTCAGCAGAGAAGAAGTGATTCCGCTTATGTTATTGTTACCAATCGACTGCGTTTCAGAGTGATGAGCAGCAGCGAATGCGCCATGAAAAGTCGCGAGCCGATGGACGGAAGTTCGAAATCTTCGAAGCAGCAATCGACTTCTGCAGCTTCTGTGGAGCAGCGCAGACTCAACACGTTGAAGAGGGAGCGATTCAAGAAGCAGGACAAGTAAGTTCCGTCGATTCAGATGACGCTCATTCTCCGTTTTCCAGATTCTCCATGAAATCGTTGCGAGGAACACCCGCATGCGTCGGTCTCTTCATTGGAATCCTCTACGCCGTCGCAGTTGGCGCTCTTGTGGCTGCCGCCGGCGTCCTCAGCAAGTGGAACCTCTCATACACGATTCTGGAACCGGAGCCAAGACATTCATGAAAACCATTTATGAAACACTAAATTGTTCTGATATGACAATATACGAATGATTGCTCAAATCACTCAAAACCCGCACTGTTCAGCAATCGGATGAATTCTATGGCGTCCTTGCATTCTCCTGCTTCTGTTTCACCAATGGACGACATGCCACTGTCCCGCGTGTCGTCCAAACCTGAAGCTCTTGGATCTTCGGTATTTGAATTCATACTTGTAAGACGAATTGGAGGCTTCTGTAGTCGCCTGATGCTCGGTCGCCTCCACCTCATGGGCGGCGGTAGTCTTACTGCTGACTGATGCTGCTCGTCGCCCTTGTAGTTATAATATACAACATTGGTTTCATCCTTGTTCGCGTCGATTTCAATTTCCCGTCCACCTTTGACCCTTGGCACTCCGACCAATTCGTAGTCAGTTCCATCGAATTGGATGACCACATTCGTAGTCTCGTTTTCTTCTCCAGAAGTGGAGGCGCCAGTCGAAGCATCGGGTTGCTTTCCCACAGCATCAGTTGTTGTACTGGCAATTGACGACACCGAGCGTCGCCATACTTCCGTGAAATCACCGCATTGTCTACGACAAATTGTTGCGTTCGACGGTGAAGGACGGTGCTCCCCACGATACTTCATTTGGAGTCGCTGCAGAGTTCCATTTTCGTAATGCTTCATCAGCTGTTCATCTGAGATCTGCACTTCTTTCCCAAGCGATTTGCGGATTCTATCTAGAATCCGTGATCGCGTAGCCATTCTTGCTTGCAGGATCGTTTTCTGACGTTTCCGTTCATCGTTTATCATGTTAGCTGCAGTCAGCTGTTGCATTCTCGTCACGCGGTTTTGCTCTACAGATTTTCTTCGGTCGCTAAATTTTACGATAAAGACTAAACTTCAAGTCCGTTATAGCTTACTTAGGCAGAATCGCTAGCCTCATGTTGTTTCGAGCCACGTTTTCTTGCGGCTCACGCTCAGTCGTTGGAAGCGCCCGTTTCTAAATTAACCTATTCTCATTAAACAACGCAAGAACACGAACTCACAAATCGAGTTCGTTCTTCGAGGAGAGCAGCTCGTTCCCTGGCGAAGGAGAACTCCAGTTCGCGCCGTTGCTGGACAATTCGCCGTTGAGTTTCCTCGTTTTGTTGTCGCTCGGCGTAAAGAGACTTCTGGTGCTGGCGGATTCGTGAAATCTCCGCATTCTGGTCAAAATTGCGATGTTGCAGGATAGACATCTGAATACGGAAATGTCGGTTAGTCGAAAGTGAAATGTAAATCAATCGATAACGAATCGCAGAGCGAATAAAACTCTTTTCCCACAAGCCATACTCGCCTTGTGGCACATTAGCATCTTCAGACACTGTTACTCGAAAAACATATTCCAAGAACGTTGCACCGTCATTTCACTGCTTCCACAATGCGCGGAAATTAGGCCGCAAACGCCACAGCGGTCACAGTGACAGACCACCTCACTTTGCAAGGGATCGCGGCGAGACCACGAGAGTAAAGTGTGAAGTGGAACTTCGACGAAAAGTCATCCTCCACACGAAGCGAGAAAAATGAAGATTTGTATGGAAAATCTATGGGCATGAGAAACTCTCTCTCTCTTACCTTTTTCCTAATATAGTCCGCAGCGAAATATTTCGCATCAAAATCCTCGTGAGGTGGCATTGCTGTGTTGTGGAGATTCGTTTGCTGCTGCATCTACAATTTCCGATTCCACGGTACCAGTGGAGTAGAAACAGCTGCGCGAAACGAGTGCGACGGGCAATGGGCACTGTCATCCGGTTAAAAAGCAAACGTTGCAAAACGAACGCATCGCTATAGCCTGATTGTCGTTCCGAGACATCATCATTATCGTGTCTCGGAACGATTGTTCTGAATGACTTGATTCGGGGTACGCTAATGAGCACTGTACTTTTCTGCCACGGGTTGTCCGGACGTCTAATCATGCTCTAGCGTGCAGATTCTACAGCAAGGAATGCTCCTTATTTTGTGCACACAGTGAGATGTGGCTGTGTTCGAATCTTCCTCGTTGAGTCGACAAACCGTCGTTGTTTATTTGAATCAGTGAACAACTCTGAGGAAGTGAACAGCGATCAACGACGTGAATTCGTCATACTGCGTTATGTAACAGAACATCGAAATCAAGTAGAACTTTGCAATTCTTTTACGTCAGATACACAAACAAGTGCTGTTCTCAGTCAGTGTCAACAACTTTCTAGCCTAGGAGGGAAAAGGGGAAGGAGGGAAGAGTTATTGCGAAGAAGGAGAACGATAGGCTCTGAAAAAACGAATAGATTAAGGGAGATGAAGGGATTCGGATGGCCCCGAGTGGAATTATGCAAACGGCCCGTGGAGAAGTCAAGGAATGTCGTGGGGTGAACGGACGGAGAGAGATCCTGCAAGCGGTTGTGAGTTTTATAAATAGAAATGCGTTTTACATTTCGAAGTTTATTTCGTAAGCAGTTTGTTTGCGCGCTTGTTTGCCGATTCTACCCGAACCTCGTTTGACTGCGCCTGAAACGAGGAGTTCGATGAATGCGAAGCAAGACGCATCACGAACCTTCTCTTGGATTCTGTCGAGCTGCCTGTTCTGATTGCTCACTTCTGTGCTCATGTCGATCGCCATGTTGCGCAGATTGCCGACCATCGTTGACACTTGCTGGATATTCTCGTCCATCTCATCCTCGCGCGCGTCATTCGTGATTCGAGTGATGTATCCGCCCTGAGGTCCCATGCCAGAATCTCCTACAGTAATCCTCGGCTGATCGCTGATCACTCCTCCGTCGTCGTCCTTCTTCCACGCCTTCGCATATTCGGAGTTCTTTTCAAAGTCGTCAGCCCTAATAATGCAAGGTAAAGTGTGAATTATCTCTCATTTCGTAGCGTCTCTTACTTGTTGCAAGGGAGCACACACAGTCCGCAGCATTTCTCCATGCCCTTCAAGTGCTCTTCTGCTTCCCTCATGTCTTGATTGATCGTGTCGAGACCACCTTCCACTCGCTCCAATTGTTCTGAAACGTTTCCCATTAGCCATTTCCCAGTTCCGCCCTCGCAAACCTCCTTGGTCGTCTAACATTACGAGCGTTTTGATGCCGGCTTCTTTGCTCTAAACGTCATTTCAGTGCTGCGGCGAGTCATTCAATGGTTACCTCTTCGCAGAGCGCCATCATTCGTCGCGTACTCTCGAGGGACTGAAACAGAATCGATTAGATATCGAATTTGCGCGGCGATCGACTTGAGTAGCGTTTTGGTCTATGTGGACGTTGAGGTTTTTGAGTTCGTCGGACATGTCCGCCGGCATGACGAGACCGTCGTACTCGACGGCCTTGCCATTGTGGATGGTAGTGAACTGCGGCTGAATCCGATCATGCGCCGGTTTGCCGCCTGACATCTCTTCGGAAATCAATGGGGCCCACTACTAGGGCCACCCTGAGTCTCCTCTACTTTTGGAGGCAATACGACATTCACATCGCAATGAATACTATATCAGCAGCAGCGGAAGAGGGCCACAGCGCAGCTCCCCAAAACACGTTGTTTTGTCTTTTTGAGGCCAACTGTGCCAAAGTCAATTAGTTGTGATGGCGCTGCGGCCGTCGGACTTGAGACCCTCCCGAGACGTCTCAATTCAAAGCCCCAACTCCAACGCATCCGAGCAAACGGAGGAAGATCGAAGAACTCACCTCGTCAGCAGTGGTGTTCATCTTCAGGTTGATCTCCTCGAGCGATTCGGGAACATTTCCGTTTTCCGCCATGATTGCCGGAGCTGAGAGCCGAGCGAAGCTGAAGCCGACGCCTAAGTCGTCTCTGAAACACCAAGAATGAAAGTGGACGTATTTAAGAGCGCAAAAATAAGAACGGCGAAGTAGGCGCCGAGAATAGCGAAGATGAATAACGAAAATCGATGTGTGGCTTTGGCAAGAGTCTCGCGCGCATAGAGCTGAAAAGAACCAATAATGATGGCCGGTTGGTTGGCTGGTGGCGACCACACAATTGCGCGACGTCCTTTTGTTAAACGCGGTCGAGTGAGTGGGCCTCGAGGAGTCACAATCGCCGTCGAGGGCCAAATTTTCTGCGGAAGTTTCTCGTTTCCGGAAGCGCGCGCATTCAAGAATCAATGCGAAACGGGGAAATCAAAACACCTTCTGATCTTTGGAGAGGAGACGACGCAAACGAGCCAGTGATGCCTGAGACGACGAAACAGCCGATAAAAGCCTTCGGAATCGCAATGATGCCATTAGGGGCGACGCGGACGGACTCGCGCTCGTCGATAAAACCGCGTTAAAATGTTTTCCTTATCAAATTAAGTCGCTGCGGTCAGCGCGCGCTACACACCGTGCGGACGGCGATGAGTATGATGTACGAGTCGACACGTTGGGGCGTTCCACTGCGAAGTGGAGGATTCGGATGAGGATCACGCGACTTATCGCCCTGAGCGGCCTCGACGAAATTGGCGCGTCTTCGGAGTCTCACTTTTCGCGGTGGGAGCCGTGCATCTGAGGAGGAATGGGAAGCCGGAGAAGAGCACTCTCGCGCACGGCTGATGGATGCTGCGCGAGAAGCCTAACTAGGGCTCCGCAAGTCGGGGGCGGCGGGCCGGATCGATCGCCGCGGGGCCTTCGCGGTGAGTCGAAGCCGCTCGGCGGCAACCACGGCGACGTCACACAATATCCCGTAGCGCCGCTGTGGAATAAATTATCGGCGGCGGCGACGCTTCCGCGTCACCCGACGGATTCTCGACGACAACACTCGGAAATCGCACTCGTTGAAGTGAATGAGAGTGGCGAGGACACTCCGGATCACTTGTGAATCGCGCGCGCATCGGAGTGTCGCTGACCAGCGATTCCCTTTCGCTTTCGTTCTCCTAATCCTTCTTGGCGTGAGAGTGTGATTGATGTGCCGCCGAACGATGTTTGCTTTGCGCCTCTCGAATGCGCAATTCGCAGTTGTACCTATTTCCCGAGGGGTTGGTTAAGCATGCATGCCACAACAACAGCGAAAACCACATTTGAAGCGAAAATAAATGGAGATTTTCGAATCTTCAGGGAGCGCAAACAACTCGTAACGAGCGCCGACTTCGCTTTCCAGATTCAAAGGGAAGCATTCCATAGGAACGCGTCCGTTTCTAAGAGCAACGGCATCTGCCTTGTGTTATGCATAATGCAGCTGTGAACGATATTTATCACGTGTTTGGAGCGGTTGCAGATCGATGGCTGTTTTGAAGATTCAAGCAGCCACCGCATCTCCCTTTGTGGTTTCTGAACCCTATTTACGTCATCCATCCGTGAAGCAAACGACTTGAGGGTGAAATGCAATTTACGCGTGCGTAAACAGCGCCGAATCAGCGCTTCCAATTACGAAGTTCGCAGAAACGCTGAATTCGTAAATTCGGTCGATTGTTTGAAAGCAACCATGAAGCGCTAAATGCCATACGAACACGCGGATATGCGCGAGGAATTACAAAACGCGTTCTGTCAATCGCAGAACTCGGGGATTACAAATGTGACAAGTTGACTCTAGCACGAAAACCCGCTTTTGGGGAGTGATTTGCACAAACAAAGCGATTTAAATCGCACTTCTTCCTCGTTTATGTCGCGTACTTCGATAAACCAATTGATCAAACGCGACCTTCACTAACTGTTATTCGTGTATCGGCGCGTCCGTTCGTTAGCTCGTCGTCTCTTTGTTTTCGCGCTTTCTTTTCGATTAAAGTTCTTCCCCTTTCGTCGTGTTTTCACGTTCCGCGGTTTCTTTTCAGACCGAAAACGATGAAATATTTATTGGAAGTTATGTACATCGGCACAAGAAGTGTTTTGGTTTGAAATGGCGAAAGATCGTGCATGACGACGTCACAACGGAAACAACAATTGAGAGACCAAATGAAAACGAGAAGCGAGTATTTACAGGAGGCAGTAAGATTATGTACACCGATTACTGTAGTCAGTCAGTTCTGAGTTCCGTGCATGAGGTCTTGGCGTTGAAAGTGGAAGTGCTTAAGGTTCGGAAAGAGTTCGGAGACGTCGGTGAGCGGGTGGATGAGGTCGCCGATGAGTTCCAGAGTGATCAGATTCTGCACGCAGCCTTCGGTCCTCCGTTTCGAAATCGGCGCTCCTTTGCTCATCGTGAGACGGAGGCTTTCGACCTTGCAGGCGGTGAGCATCGAAGTGGTGACGGACTTGGAGAGATCGAAGCCGCTGTGCGTCGTGTAGGAGAGGTGCTTGAAGGTCGATCCCGACGCACCCAACTTTTCGATGCAGAGCGTTGTTTCGGCGGAGAGCGCGTCACTCTCGAGGGCTCCGTTCTTCACCAGATCGAAGTTGTGAAGCGACAGGCGGTCGAGACGAAGCCCCGCGTTCATGCACGCACACGCTTCGCCAAGACCGATTTTCCCGACAATTTCCAGGGTTTTCGCGTTCTTCTCGATCAGCTTGGAGATCACCAGGAACGAGCGACTTGTGTAGGTTCTGTGCATGTGGAGTTCGCGTAATCGCACGTTGTCTGAAGGGAGAATGCGGTGAATGCCGCCAGTATACCAGAGAACTGACCTGCTTCGATCAGAATGTTCACGAGCGCTTCCAGTGGAGAGGCATCCGGGATGCCCATGGAGATGTTCACGTACTGAATGCACCTTGAATAGCGCAGAATGAATTTAACCGCAGAAATTGCCTAAACAAACAGGTTAATCGCAATCAACCGTTGAAAATTTACATCTTCTAGGTTCTTGCATTCCGTCCCTTGCACGAAGAATCCCGGTTTTCGGTCGATCGAGCCGTTGTTCAGCCATTTCAGCTTCAGTTCGATGCTCGCGTTGCTCTTCATGGCTCGGAACACTGAGTCGCGGACGAATGAATTCACCTTCTATAAACAGAAACACTCAAAATAGTCCTGAAGGACCCTTTCGGGAGCAAACCACACCCTCCACGCTCGCTCGAGGATGCGCTGTCGCGGATGACCTTTGGCAGGTTAAAAATAAGCGGAACCAGTTTGTGGTTTCAAGAGGTCTTTCTGTTCTGATCTACGAATAATCAACACGCAACCGTCGCCGCGCTGGTTCTGGCGCGCGGAATGCCGGAATTCTCGAAATGACACGCAAGAGGTGCGCGCATGGCGCGAGGCGATGACGAAACGAGAAAGTTGCGGTTCTCGCGTTATCAGCGAAGACTTGGACGTGAGCGCTGGCGCCGGCGTCGCAAGTTATCTCGAATCACCCTTTATCGCAGCGGACTTTGATCGGAGTCTCTCTCCCAGAACGCGTGTCATTAGGGCACGAAAACAGCCGGAGAGATCAATGGCCAAAGGAAGTAGCAGATTATCTCGGACCGGTTGCTAGGATTTGATGGCTTAGCGTTCAATCAAAGCTCAAAAGATCGGCGCCGAGTGTCTGATCGCCCAAGTCGATCGATCAGAGCTGAGCTGATCAGACTACAAACACGTGCAGCGCCCTCATCTAAGCGATAAGCAATCAGATCACACGCAATAGTTCCTCGGGCGTCCGGGATCAATCCTGAGCAAACGCAGCTAGTGAGCGAGTGAACGTACCGTTGCCGTGACGATTCCGCCGACTGTCGAGAGCCTCGTGTACCTCCGAATCACTTCCTCGATGGCGTCTTCGGTGAGTCGAGTCATCGACGATGTTGTCGCGACATCGACATTCTCTGACATCTCAGATTGCAGGAATTTTCTGAAACACCGACGAGATCAGCGCTCGGGTCGCAGTCACATGGCGGGGCCTCCCTCAGCACGAAGGAATCAATATAATGAGTATGCATCAACAACCGCGCACCGCAGCCACGCCGACGGCTATCCAGACGGCCGACTCGGCTAAATAGTCACTGCGTGCCATCCTGGTCGCGTGTTTTCGTCGTCGCTGGCCCTGTGCAAGCCTAAAGCACACAAAGTGTCCTGTTTGTGCTTTTATTTATCACCGTTCGTCCATCGGCGGGCAATAATATTGCGAAACACGTGAGCGAAGCCGCCGATAAGGAGTAGAAGTCCCCCTCTGGGGATCGGAGGCGCCAACCCAGACGGAGAGAGCAAGCAACTGATACCTTCCTGCACGCGGTGGGGTCTTTTCCGAGTTTTGCCGAACCGAACGGACGGCCCTCCGCGTGGCAGAGGCGGTGCTCTGGGATAATCACTCCTCTCCGTCTATCGGACAAACAACGGAATCTCGATTCACGCGATCATCGACCATGTGTGCCGAAACCACGAGGCTTCGTAATTGGAAAACAGCGAAAACGCACGTTCCCCCCAGGGAGCTCCGATTGCGCCTCTTACGGTAAGATAAAGGCGCTGGCCGTTACAGTAACCCAAACACGTAGAAAACTTCAAATCCATTTTTAAAGACGAAAAACAGATGGCGACTGAGAGGAGATGCCCGGGACTCATTCCAATCAACGTTCAATCAACGAAATCGAAATCAAGGCGACAGCGAGCACTCAAAGAAGCCGGCGCGCGCCTCGATTATTGATGAAGCCAATTAAACAAACAAAAAAGTTGTCTAATCTCCGTTACTATATCTCTGTGTTTGTCTAATCGCCTCGAGGAAAGGGAAACACCCGGCGGCCGCGCGGAGGAGAGAAACCGGTTCTGGAGAGCCGCCGTCGAACCGCAATCATCGAGAATTGAGAAGAATTATGGAGCCAACGGCGAACGACTACGCTACCGCTGCTGCTGATTGACTACTCGCCGCTCTTCTCGTTTTGTGTTTGTTGTTTTGCGCGCGCGGTCGTCGATGGCGATCGAAAGGGAAAACAGAGAATTCGGAGGAAGGAAGCGCAGAGGTGGAACGCGTGCAGCCTTGCGACCGCCGGTGTGCAATTAGCTTTTTGCAACAAATTCAAGAAACACTTTTCGCTTCGAATTAGGCGACTTGTTGCCACTTAGCGCCCGCGTCCTATCGGTGAGACGATAACGACGGAAAGTACACTTCGGAAACTCACGTACTGATACGGATCGCGTGTCCCGAGAGTTCAAGTAATCAGAAAGAACGCTACGCTCCGGTTTCGAGTCGTGCCGCAGATCAAACATTACTTTTGATTAATTCATACAGTACTCCGTCCGTTGTGTCGTAAAGAAACATCAACAATGAAGAAAAGAACAAAAACAATCCAAAATAAGAAAACTCGTTTGTAGCGAAGCGCCCGAGTGATTTCTACCGCAAAGAGGAAGTCGGAAATTGAAAAGGGAAGAAAGTACCGTAACGCCAGAATCCATCGGGGTGTCCCCGACTCTTATGGACTAAATCGCGAACTTTCACCCCACTCCAAACAAGATAAGCGGCCGATCACATCATCGATTAGCAATTCGACTGTAAACACAATTAACTCCCGAAATTACGGCCTTTGGATTGCTCGCCGCAAAACTCCCCTAATTGAGAACGGCGCTGCGCACGATGCTGTTGAACGGGGCGCAAAGATCGAAGCCAACAGTTTCCAATTCTCGCTCGCATTCCTACGTCCTGTGGGGTGCGAGAATTCCTTGATCTTCTGGTCGCTTCCACGTTCCCTTATCAGCTGTTCGGGCGCGTTCAGCGCCAAAGTGCTCGGAGTCTGGGTGACGCTGAAAGCTTGTGATCAGCTCGCTCGTCACATGGCGGCGAGGCTTCTCTGCTTACGTGCGACTCAGAAGATCAATTGATTGACCAGCTGTGGAGGCAAACAAGCGAGAGCAGTTATTGATTGCGTGACGGAAGCGTAGTATTCGCATTGTAAAAGATCGGACTTTGTTCGAAGAGGCGGGAAACTCTCGACAACAGCTGACCTTCCGCATCCCGAAAGCTGCGGAATATTTAATGGCAAACGTGAGCGCAGAAGGGAAGATGAGAGGAATTTATGTGCGAAGGGAAAAGAACCTAATGCGGTGGGAGCAGCGGATGCACTCAATTCCCATCGCCCGCGCATGATTGTCCCCTCGCGGCCTTGCAGGTGGCCCACACAAAGAAACGAGGGATCCGCCGCCGAATGTTTTCGTCGTCTTCTTTTCCGATTACGTCACAATGACGTCGTTGGGGTCCCAAATCACATGGCCCCGAGTTTCAAATTCCGGGAATTGAGTTGACTGAAAGCAAAAACATTTTTCGGGAGAAATTCGATTCGAAAAGAAGAATTTGAAAACATCTACGAGTCTCCCTATGGATGTTCCGAACTAGAGAACAACGAAACTAGCCCATCGCCTTTGCCCAAGAACGTAAACAAAGGTCGAAGTTTAGTGCGTTCTGCACGTTCATAATATGTTTTTCAAAGAACTGCAGAGTCGCGTGCAGTATTTAATAGCATCCAAGGAGCAGTGCGCGTGCACTCATAAAACGCTGACGAAAACTTTATTGTACAACGAGAGAATCATTCAACGAGCCGACGGCTGATTATTTTCCTTCGGAGGATAGTCGAAAGGCTTCGAATCACGTGTGAAATACTCTTTCCAGTGCATCTGCTCTCTGAGTCCGATTTCCGCCACCTTCACATTCATCCGAGGCTCCATGATCGCGTCATCACGGAATCGCAAAATCTCGTCGATCCTTCGCTTCTCAATTTTCTAAAAATCGATGAATTCGGCCAAATCAGAGAAAGGGAACTCGCCTTTCTGTAGAGAAACCTCCATATGTTCAGCGCTATGCCGACGACGATCAGAATCCCGCCGACTACCGTCAATCCGATATGGAGAGCGCCGACATAGAGCGAATTCATAACTTCGTGACTCTCGAAGTCTACTGCGAACGATTTTCCATCAGCCATCGCGTTTGATCTCGGATCACCGATCACCGCATTCAAAATTATCACAAATGACCCGAAATAGAGAAGCGCGGCCAGTGATGGAAGGCGCCCGAAGGCGTCTCCGGCTGCTCGAAGTCTGCGTCAGGAAATTACGATCTGCATAAATATATATACAAAATTCTGGGGTCAATGGACAATGCAATCTGCTGTTTGTGTCCCCAGAACGATCTGCTTGCACAACAGATGTCGTGATACGGTAGCGTCCTTTTTCGAACTAATTTACGAAAAGATTCTTCTTTTGGTTTCTCCCTTTCCAAACAAACATTTCTCTTTCTTTCACAATGGATTTAAAAGGAAATTTCTGCTTACGTCAGCACATTGCCCTGTCACCGCGTTTCGAAGCTTTGATTTGTCCCAACTGAATTCGATTACATACGCTTACAGAATAATGTCTCATCGCGAGGACGAGGGCCACGCGAATCGAAGGACCCATGACAGAGACCATCGGGAAAGAGATCGTCACGAGCGGGATCGCATGAACGGGCGTGATGAACGCGGAAGAGATCGCAAACGCCAGCGATCTCCTTTGGATAAATCCAGCAGCAATGCAAAGCGAAACCGGGGAGAACCGATGCCCGATCGCCGTTTATCAAAACGCGATGAAAATCGAGAAAACAGAAAACGATCCGCTCCAGAAGCGGGTGAAATCGTCGATGGAGGGAACGTCGAAGAAACGGTGGCCGAGCGACCGTTAACAGCTCGCGAAGTCGCCCGTCAGAAGCTCTTGGAAGACATCGAAAAGCAGGAGGAACTGGATAGAACCAACGAACCCATGTGGACAATGAAGAAGGCTGAAGCTGAGAAGGCCAGCCAGAACTGCCCTTATCTTGATACGATTGATCGGTTGGTTTTTGCATCATTGGAACTTGAAGGGTCTGCGTTGATTTTTAGAGCTGTTCTGGATTTCGATTTCGAGAAGCTTTGCTCAGTTACCTTGTCTCATGTGAACGTTTACGCTTGCATGGTTTGTGGAAAGTATTATCAGGTAAGAATTTAAAGCCTATGGTTTGAAGTTGATTGTAGCTTTAGGGTCGTGGAACAAGTACTCATGCATACACGCATTCGGTGGATACCAACCACCACGTGTTTCTAAACCTAGAATCGCTCAAGTTCTACTGTTTACCTGATAATTATGAAGTAATTGATCATTCTCTAGAGGACATTAAGGTGGGTGTTGCATTGTCGCGTTAGCTTCTTCACTAATCGTGTTTAGTTCGTTTTGAAACCTTTCTACAGGAAAGAAGATATTGAGAAACTGAACAAAAGCGTTCGCATGACTAGAGCTTTTGATGATACATTCTATTATCCCGGAATCGTTGGATTGAACAACATCAAGGCTAATGACTACACTAACGTGGTTCTTCATGTAATTTTTTTCAAATACTTGCTGTTAATTTGATGCTTTTGCTTGCAGGCGCTTTCTCACGTCCCTCCTCTTCGCGACTATTTCCTGCGTGAAGAAAACGCTGACGTTAAGCGACCACCAGGTGACAAACTGGCTTTCCTTCCTCGTCGTTTTGGTGAACTGATCCGCAAACTGTGGAATCCCAAAGCATTCAAGGCACACGTGTCGCCTCATGAAATGCTTCAAGCTGTTGTTCTATGCAGTAACAAAAAGTTTCAAATCACTGAACAGAGCGACGCTCAAGACTTTTTGTTATTCTTGTTAAACACTCTGCATATAGCCCTCAACGGCACGAAGAAGATTTCATCATCCATCGTTTACCGCTGCTTCCGTGGTAAAATGCGGATCTATTCGCGTAAAGTTCTTCCTGTCGACGCTGATGACAGTCAGCGACAAGCAATGATGGAGACCGATGAATTTTCAGGTAATAATTTTGCTTTTGATATTTTTACGTAGCGACTTTGCTTTAGAAAGCATAGAAGAGAAGCCATTTATGTACCTCAATCTGGATTTGCCGCCAGCACCACTCTACCGTGATGAGCTCCTCCAAAATATTATTCCACAAGTTCCGCTTAATGCGTTGTTATCTCGGTTCAATGGAGTCACAGAGAAAGTTCGTTTATTGGTTAACCGGATGACAATCTTCAGTTAGCATTTTTAGGAGTCGCAGACGTACAACGAAAACTTTATGAAACGCTTTGAAATAACTAGGCTTCCCGAATACTTGATTATTACATATCAGAGATTCCAGAAGAATCGGTTTTTCATGGAAAAGAACCCGACCATCGTTAACTTCCCAATCACCAATGTAGATTTCCATGATTGCTTAGCGGCTGAGGCTCGTGAAACGCACAAGTACACGACGTATGATTTGGTTGCAAATATTGTTCATGACGGACCTCCAACAGATGGTCACTACAGAATGCAGGTTGTGCATGAGGTACTACTAACTCTTTTGTTGATTTAACATATTACAAACATGTTTTAGGCTACAGGAAAATGGTTCGAATTAGAAGATCTTCACGTTACAGAGATTTTGCCTCAAATCATCACCCTTACGGAGTCGTACATTCAGATTTGGAGGCTGAACACAAAAAAGACACGAGAAGAACGTGCGGGTGAAGAAATGGACGACGTGTAGTTGTGATCTGTCTTTTGTGTTTTGTTCTGTTTGTTGAAGCTCGTTGTAAAACATGCAGCTACCCCGCTCTGTAAATCGACACGGTTTCTGTCGTTTTGTAGAAGATGATGTCTAATTCCCGAGCAATTCCATTCTAGTGTATATGACGCGATCATTACGCTTTATGCTTCTGACTGCCATTTACACTCCGGTAGTCACATTGTGAATCGCTCGGCGGTCTTCTGCCGCGAGCTGAACCCTCTGCCCCTTCTTGAAGTAGCCGATTTCGCCGTTTCCCGCCGGCAGAACGAATCCTTTGCCGTTGAGGCATTTCCGTTGCCCCCCTTCGCACCTCCGCTTTGTTTTGCACGTCGACAATCGCTCTTCAAGGTCGAAGAATTGCTCGCAGCCCTAAAAAGCGAATGAATTTACCGCGTTCCCATTCAAACCATACTTTCGAAGTTAACACAATCAGCTCCTCGCCACAGAGATTTCGAGCGCAGACCGCGCGTTCATAATGATATCGGCAACTCGAGAAGCGCTTCTCGACATCGGCGCGGGTCGATTGCGATTGCACGAAGTAGAAGACGGAAAGTCCGAGGAGTATCACGGATAACGCCAGAAGCAGTCCGCTTGCCACGTACGCCTGAAAAAAGCTTCACATTGGGCGAACTCTCGAAGCGACCTACCGTTCTCTTGGCGCGACGAATCCGTTTGTCGGCGTTCGTCACAGCGTAGTCAGCGTCTTTTCCTGAAACGAACGAGATTGAGTGAATTGACCATCGTCTTCACGCACGGATCTCTGTGAGACCTCCCATTCCAGTGGTGTCCTGTTCGTTGTCATCTTTCTGAAATCTGGGTTACGGTAAGTAGAAGCGCGGGTACTCACGAGATCAGCCTGCTGCTCCACGGCGCTTTGCTTCGCTTTGTCCGTTTTCTGCTTCTCCGGTTCCGAGTTTCTATCTCGCTTCTTCTCCGATCGCTTCTCGTCTCGTGGCTTTGACTTGAGCCTTGACCGCGCTCTCTCGGCGCTCTTTCCCGCGATTTTGGCCTGAAACGCATGGAAGATATGTATGACTTGGACTTGCATCAGAAGCAGAACTACCGGACTTCCCGCATTGTGCTCGGAAGGTCGCAACCGACGACCGCTCTTCATCTTACAAATGGTTGAAAGTGAATCTGGCGGAGTTCAAACTTTCAAGTTGCTTCCCCGCAGTTTCCACGATTTCTCGGATTTGACACCAAGAAGAGGAGTTGGTGCTCGGGTTGATCCAGGTGAGCAGAACTCAAAGGACACTTCCGCTGCTGTAATCCCGTCGAGAGGTCGCAGCCTGAAAGCCCCAGTATTGTCGTATTACGCAAACATATGATAATCGCCTGTAAGACATCTGTCTGCGTCATATCCGCCCCGCAATCTTCCGAGCATGCAGAGCGAATCTCAATCGAAAACGAAATTTGTCCGTTTTGCGAAGAAATCAATCCGCTCGTTGAAATTTCGTTTCAGAGAATTCAAACTGCGATTCGAATCGAAGATCACGAAGCGGAGGAAGTGCCGCAACAGACCGATCCCCGAGCTTCCTCGGATGATTTTGCGCCCGAAGATTTGCGAACGGAACGACGGCGACGCTGCCTCGCCGCCAAAGACGTCGACGGCCCTTGAAACCAGTTGCGACGACGTTCACTTGTCCAAACCTGAACAGAAATCACGCTCGTCCGACGTTTCGCCTCTCGTGTCAACTCTTCTCCTGTTATTTGTGCTTGCATTTCACGTACGAATCCGTTTCTGAGATTGCGCGTGCATCTCGCCCTCTCTCTTGTTTTCAGCCGTGATAGCGCAAACAAAGCGAATATGATGAAAAATCATCAATTATTCGGGAAAAACAACATTTGAAATTTGAAGAGTTTATTTAAAGTTGGAATTCGCGCGGATTCCTCTTCTGATTGCTTCCAAGGAGGGGAATTTCGCTCAATTGTCCTCTGCAGTCGTGTCCTCGCAGTCGCATAACTGATCGACCAGATTCCACAAATAAATTGCAGAGTAAACACGACAAGGAAGAGCACCTTTCCCAGGGGAATTGCTGCAAAAGACGGCGATTTCAGCGCGTGACGACCTCCGCGACGTGGCAAGTCTATATTTACACCACAAACAATGCCGTTCGGCCATTTCGGGCCAAAGAGGGTTAAGCGTGACTAAACTATTCCCCAGCGGTCAGTCGTTGAGATGTGACAGCCTCCGCAGCGCTCCAATCGGCGCAAGATGCGCTTTGAGATAAGTTTGTGTTGTGGGCCCCGCGGCGATCCTCCGACAGCGCCGGCTTTGGCACTTTCAGTCGTTTTGCTACGCGGTGAGCCCGCGAATTTGCTGTCACTTTTACGATTTGCAGTTGCGTGTCCGCGAGAAATCACGACGACGTGTGAAACAATTCGCGATCGGCCGCTCTTACAAATCCCGCGCCAAGTGTTCCGCCGAATGTTCTCTCGCGTCGCTGTAATTAGGGTGGCGATTCTTGGAAGCTACCAGCCTGGGTCGCCACCGCCGGCGCGACCGTCGTGCTCCTCTCAGCCGCCTGAGTGTCGTCATGGCAACTCTGATCGCGCTCCTCTTCTGCGCGCCATCGATTCGTTTTCGGTGCCGAAAGCACAGTTCGCAGCCGGCCTGGCCTCGCTGTCCTCCTCCTACCAGAGGTCACAACCCGCAATCCCAATATTGTCGTGTTATGCAATCACTGGGCGTACAGTAATCAGCGGCTTGTCGCGGTCACACAGCTGCCGCCTCGGATTTATGTAATCTGCACTCAATTCTCGCGTTCCTCTCCCAATCAATCCGGTTAGTCCCAGTCGGTAGGCTTGTCGACTCACTCGACTCGATCTTCTCCCTCGCCGGATAGCTCTAAAACTTGTTTGCGCCTCGGCTGTACACTTTGGACTCGTCTCCCCTCCTCTTCGCTCTTCTCTCGACTGCGACGAGTCCCAAACCCTTCCCGTGGCCCGTTCCCTTCCCCGCTTCCCTCCGGGCTCCCGGCTTTACTCCAGCCGGTCACTATCGACCGCTATCGATCGCACACCTCCGATTTACGACGCCCTTCGCCGCTATCACCAAAATAAGCCCAGAGCGTCGTTCTCTGCAACTTCGCGCGCTTCGATTTGTGTCTAATCAAATTGAGTTCGTTAGGGGACAAGCGAGCAAACGTCTCTTCAAGCGCAACGCTCCCAAAGATGAGACTTATCCTCCCCCTCTTCTCCAGGAATTCTTATATTTTAAACGCTTTTGTATCTGCATGCAGGCCTATCGGAAGCGGCGTTGTTGACGGGAGATCGGCGGCGTCTGCCGCACTTTTAAACACTTTAAGTGCCGAGGGCAAAGGGCATCCGATATCCGAACCAGATGCTTCCGGATCAGCGCATCTGCTACCGTTTCCAGTTTCCCTCCTAAATTCTAGGAACCCGATCGACCGATCGCGCTTCCTACCGTTTTCTGTCGTTTCCTCGCGTTCACTTTGCTCTGCAGCGCCGTTCGGGCGCTGAGAAGAAGCCGATCTCATCGCTTTAAATTCGATAATTTCGGTCTACTTCTTAGGACTGCGCGAAGGGCTCCTCATCGGATCTTGGGCTGACGTGGCGCGCTTCCGTCGGCGTTTCGATTGTCGCGCAACCACCAATCTTCTCATATTCGTGACGTCTTCAAAAAATGGCGAACGACCTAAT
This sequence comes from Steinernema feltiae, assembly GCA_007213375.1. NCBI lineage: Eukaryota > Metazoa > Nematoda > Chromadorea > Rhabditida > Steinernematidae > Steinernema > Steinernema feltiae. The sequence continues at coordinate 27,284 of MQUG01000077.1, forward strand.
GACGTTTTTGGAAGAGCGCCGTTCGATTTTCAATGACTCGGGGGGTTCCGTCGCCTCTTCGCAGGGTCCTTCCCGCATCCTCCAGCAGCAGCGGTGACCAAATGTATGATACATTACATCGATGTTGTCGTGAGAAGACGAACGACGAGTCTCCGAGAGTTAAGTATCAATATCTGTCACACCATCGGGACCGCCAAGACTCAAAGCGGCGAGTGGGCGCGTCGCCAGTGACACTCATCCCGCTTCAACCGACCCTCCAACTAGTCTTCTCCCCAACTATCATTCCTTTGGCCTTCCGGACCCCGCCGCAGACCCCCGATGACGAAGATTCGAAAAAAAGTGCACTTTCTGTCCATCTCCGTCTGATTCGCGCGCCGTTCTTCCGCGAGATCCTCCGCGCTAATCTTCGATTTTTTGTTCTTTGCAGTAGCAGAAGGAAGAATGAGACGGGTCCAGTAGAAGGACGACTTCTCGCCGATGGTTCCTGGTCACTCGTTCGAACGACAACAGCGATTCAATGACCAGTTCAAGCGAGGGTGAGATCCTCCAAGCCTCTCAGGTCATTCGAGACCGTTGGAAAATTGTGAGTTCTCCCTTCTGCGCTGTTTTCAGCGCGTTGTTTTGAAGCTCGTTGGTGTCAGTTTCTGATTTAATGCTGTTTTGAGCGACTTCTTTAAGACGCCTCGCTTCGGGTCTTCCAACACCGAAAAATCGTTAAAAGTGACACTTTTTAATTACCATACCCTGGGGTCTCGGGTTAGAAAGAGAGAAAAATAAACAAACCGCTGGCTCAGGGCTTCTCCGGGCTTAAAAGATGCGTTTTTGCGGATTGCAACGGCGTTTCCCTGAATGACACATGTTCTCGCCTCTTCAAAGTCGCGAGTAATCTACGTTCGCTGAATGCAAAAACCGAATCTCTCGCGCTCCAATTATCATCTGCGTTTCCTCCGCGTTTCTGACTTTCGTCTGCTCTTCGTCGATTCACCAATAAATGCTCAAAGGGCCTTTGAAAAGTTAAAGATGGGTTTAGCGAGCCGCACTCCCGCTCCTCGAATTCCTTTTCTGACGTTTCCGATGAATGTTTAATGATCACGTAGTCATCTCGCCCAAAAGGCGATTTCACCGCCGCTCGCACTCGGTGACGTCACACTTGGTTTCAGAAGCAAAAAGTCGGCGGCGGTGGATTCGGGGAAATCTACGAGGCGTTCGACATCCAGAATCACAATGAACGCGTCGCGATCAAAGTGGAATCGAGCAAAGCGACGAAACAAGTGCTCAAGATGGAGGTGGCGGTGCTGCGACGTCTCCAAGGTACTTCCGTGTTGCACCCGACAGCTGCTGATCTTCTTCCGTTCAGGCAAAGTGCACGCGTGTAAATTCTACGGGTGCGGACGCAACGACAAGTTCAACTATCTGGTGATGAGTCTGCAGGGAAAGAACCTCGCCGATCTGCGGCGCGAGTCGCCCAAGCAGTGCTTCTCCGTGTCAACGGCGGTGCGCCTCGGCTTCCAGATTCTAGGATCAATACGGGAAATTCATTCGATTGGCTTCTTGCACAGAGACATCAAGCCGGTGAGTGCGAGAGCGATCAGTTCGCCCGTCTTTCAGGCCACAAATCACGGTTTTGCTGGGGAAATTGACTTTTATGCAAAATTTCGAGAAAGATTGCACGCGGGCGCGCGAGCTGACAGAGACAAACGACCAATCGCACTCTCCCTTTCAGTCCAATTTCGCGATGGGACGCTCGAGCAGCAACATGCGGAACGTCTTCATGCTGGATTTCGGGTTGGCGCGCCAGTACCTCAACGCGAAGGGCGAAATCCGATCGCCGCGGACGGCCGCCGGCTTCAGAGGCACCGTTCGCTACGCGAGCGTCACCGCGCACAAGAACAAGGAGATGGGACGCCACGACGACCTGTGGTCGCTCTTCTACATGCTAGTGGAGTTCCTGCAGGGATCGCTGCCGTGGCGGAAGATCAAAGACAAAGACGAGGTCGGACGCATGAAGGACGAAGCTGACATCCCGAAATTGCTCGATGGATGCCCCAGCGAGCTGGGCGAATTCGCAAAACATCTTCAATCACTCGGCTACCCCGATCTGCCCGACTACGATATGCTCGAGCGACTGCTTGTTACCATCCTCTCCAAGCTGCAAATCAAAATGGATGACCCGTACGACTGGGAACTCGGATACGAGAATTTGACGGCGGGTCGCAATAAGAACGCAGCAACGAATGGTAACTCGATCAGCGCCTCTTGGGGACATTCGATGACCGCTTAACGCGTTTAGGAAACGCGTCGACGCGACTTCGATCGCACACGACGGCGATGAAAGATCGCGGCCCCGGGGAGGAGAAGAATCGAGCGCTCGACACGCAGGCGCCGGTGACGATGGGCGAAGACGACGACGAGCAGACGGGTAACTGCATGCGCTACGTCCCCATCCCGGACGAGAAACACGAGAAACCCAAGTACAAACGCCAGGAGTTCATGAGGTTGGACTCCAATCGGCTCGTCGCATGACGTGAAGGCGTTTCAGGCCAAAGTACGGAGCTGTGAGCTTCGATGTGATCAACGCGGTAAACGCGCGGATGAACGCCGTTTCGATCAAAAACGAACTTTTCGACAACATGCAGATCGAAACCTCGGTGCACAACAAAGACGACCGGAACTCCGTCGAGGTAAGCGTTTCTGCGGAGGTTTACGAGTTGTGGAATCGTCCAGATACGGTACATCGCGTTGATTCGATTTGAAAACAATGATTTTGCGTGATTGTCATGTTGATTCTGGGACGGAAAAGAGAATTAGTCGCATGGTGATCCTCTATTTTCAGGCAAACTTCGACGTTCCAAGCAACGTGGTCAAGTACACGGTAGTTGGAGCGAAGAACGGAAGCGTCTCCCCACAGCCGGCGATACGCGTCAAGAATCTCGTGCACCAACAGTCAACCGACAAAACGCCGAAGAGCAATCGTTCTCTTACCGTACTCTTCGTGCTCTCTGTGCGTTTCTTACTCAAGTCGCTTCAGGGTTCAACGAAATACACCGGCAAACAGCAAAAGTCCGACACAAACGCGCTCATCGATGACGAAATTGTGAGCGGCGCTGGCGGCAAATTGGCGCCGACGATCGTCTCCAAATGGCATAGTAAGTTGATATCCCGGGGTGTTTACAAAGGATGCGTCTGTGCTTGCAGGTTCGTTCGACGAGTCGGCAGATGACGAAGGACTCCTGGCGGCGGGCGAATTGCCGAACGAAAAACAGCAGTCGGTTGGAAACAGGTCGCCCGTGGCCAACGACAACCGCCGAGGACCTTTACGACCTTTCGGTTCATCCGCCGCAAGACAAAATGTTTTGACGCCCAACAGATTCCCCATCGACAATAACAACAGCTCCTCTCCGCCATCCGCCGAAGCGTCGAAGCCGCGCAGAACATTGACAAACTCGCGATCGGGGATCCCCTCCACAACACAGGCGTCGTCGAACATCGCGTCGCCATCGAGCGGCGTCTTCGGAAGCTCCTCGACGACGAAGGCCTCCAACACGAACACAACAACATCTTCCAGTATTATGTCCCACTTCAAGAATCTAGTCAACGTAGGCGTTTTATCCCCTTGCTCGGACCCAGATTGCTCGATTCAGACGTTCAACAACATCGGCACCGCCGCAGGCAACGTGCGTCGTCGTTCGCTCTCACGCGGAATGAGCCTCGACGACACGCGAGCCAACTTCAGCACGCGCTCCCCTAACGGCAATCAGCTCAACTCCACGGGTGTTTCCACTCCCGTTTCTTCCGCAACAACACCTTCATCGAACGGCGGCTCTCTGGGAATCCGAAAGGTAAGCGCCAGGCCCCCCGCACCCTCTGACGCTTTCGTTTTCAATCAGATCAGTCATCCTGCCTTGACCTCATCAAGAGTCGTTACATCAACGGTTGCAAACAATCCGACTTCGGACGAGGAGCGCGAGCTTCGGCGTCAGCGACGTCTTCGGCGACGCAGCGAAGCCGCTCTTCCACAAAAAGATTCTAACTCCGTGGAGGTTTCCACGCTTTCCCGCTCCCTTATCTCATGCCTCTCGCTTCAGGACCTGCGTAACACGGTGCAGAAGACCATTGTGATCAACTCTCCCACCGTCGCCGACGACGGCAAGAAAGCCGCAGTTGGAAGGTAGGCTTCTAGTAGTCGTTGTCAGCGCTAATGAGATGTATTTGAAGACGTAAAAGGTATCAATTCCTGAACTTTAGCCCAAGGGCTGCTTCCAAATCATAGCTCACTCACTCACTCACCACCGTCGATCGGCTCAAGAAATTTCTATTTATTTTCACAATGCAGAGGCTCTTAGGTTTCGTGTACATTTACTCGCCTTGACTTCTCTCTTCATTTCTGGTCATTTTGTCCTTCTGGTGCTTTCGATAGATTGAGAAGACGTCCTTGTCTTCTCCCTTCTTGTTTCAATTGTTAGCAATAAATGATGTAACTAGTATGAATCACGAACGAACAGCAACAGCGAACTACATGGATGTTTTTTTCGTTTGCTGTGGAAGACAATCGAAGAAAGCATTTCAGTCTTCTCTGAACAAATGCAGATAGAGTTTGTGAATTAGTTACTGTTGGTGATTGTATAAAACATTTATCGAGTTTTATCTGCTCGTATCGTTCAAACCCAATCTCGTATCCATTGTCCAACTTTCGGCATTTTCGTCCTTCTCAGGAAGATTCCATAACGCGGTCCGATTTGGTAGTGGCCGTTCTCATCGAACCAAGCGCTGCATTGATGCGTCATCGGATGTTCGTACACGAAACGATATCTGTAAACGAATTTTATTTTGAACTCGAGGAGAAACAACTTACTTCTGGCGCTTGTATTCGTATTCGACGGTTACGACGAAGTAGGCTGGTGTGAACATCGAGAGGGATTCCTGGTCGCCGTTGTAGCTCACAAAGAGGACGTCTGCATGGGGGAAGCAGTCGTCGTGTCCGTATTCCACGCATTCGTCCACGTCAGCTTCCGTCTTCGTTCCATTGAAACTTTTCGAAACGGTGACTACCGAGCCGGTTGCAATGTGGTTCGCTTCCTCTCGCGGATTGAGTTCGATTGGTCCGTCGATTCGCGTCAGAATCCCGTCGGTTCCGTCGAGAGATCCCACATGAACCCGAATGTCAGCGGACGACCCAGAAGCTGAAAGGACAGAAGTGGTGCGGTGACGACCAAGCGGGGCAGCTTACAGATGCATTCGTCCGTCACGACTTCCACGCTGATGGTGAACGGCACAGCGACGGAAGATTCGATTACCAAAAACAACAAAAGATTCAACCAAACGGGCGATCGCATTTCTTAAAATGAATCGCGAACGTCGTCACCGACCGAGTCTGAACCAATCGTACGATACGAAATTCATGTATTTAAACTACAACGATAGCACAGAATTAAAAATTAGCAAACAGATAGAATGAATTACTCAGGGTTCTGAACCCTTGCTTTCCTATGTTTCTAATAGTAGGTTTCCTTCTCAACCCATCCACCGGGCCAGCGACGAATGCAGTAACGACGAGCCTCATCGTAGATGAAGATGAGAACGGAGAAAGGCAAAGCAGGGAACCACCACGAGAAGCGGAGTCCGTACATGCGAAGACCGTTGTCGAGTCCCGGGCAATAGCAGAGGAAGGCAGCGAGGATGGTTTCGAAGACAAGACCGAAGTTGAGGGTCCAGTTGCTCATTCCCTGCTGGACGAGAGAGTTGCGGCGAGTCTTAGAGATGATCAAATCAGCCCATTGCACGACCACGATGGAGACAAAGTAGGCGGTCTGACAGGTGTACTCGAGAATCTTGCGGTTGGCGTAAGTCTAAATGAGCGAAACGTGAACATGAAGCGATGGTACGGTAACTCACCCATTCCTGTCCGTAGCTGTCGACAACGTTGTTGAAAGCACGAGAATCCCACTGAGCACGGAGTTGATAGAGTTGCCACGGCAAGAAACCGTTGTCGGCCATGATGAAGAAGTAGGTGAAGAATCCGGCGGAAGCTTGGATCATACCGATCTGACCATAGGCTAGAGAAATGAGACGTTCATTCACGAGCTTATCATGCAGAGGGTCACGAGGCTGACGCTTCATGATGTCAGATTCGGCTTCTTCGTAGGCAAGAGAGATGGCGGGGACCATGTCAGTTCCCAGATCAATGCAGAGAATGGTAACGGTTCCGAGAGGAAGGGGAATGCCGAAGAGAATGTAGGTGAGGAAAGGAGAGATTTCGGGAATGTTGGAGGTGAGAGTGTAGGCGATGGACTTCTTCAAGTTGTCGAAAATGAGGCGACCTTCTTCGACACCAACGACGATGGAGGCAAAGTTGTCATCAAGAAGAATCATGTCAGCAGCCTGCTTGGAGACGTCGGAACCTGCGATACCCATGGCAACACCAATGTCGGCACGCTTGAGAGCGGGAGAGTCATTGACACCATCTCCGGTGACGGCCACAATCTGTCCTTGGCGTTGGAAACCTTCGACGATCATCAACTTCTGCTGGGGGGAAGTACGGGCAAAGACGATTTCGGAGTGGTGGCGGATGATGTCAGCAAGTTGGTCTTCGTTCATTTCACGGAGATCGGATCCGTGGATGACGGCAGCCTGCAACACGTCATATCACAAGGGATCTCTCGCTCCCACACCTACCTTAGCCTGACGAGGATCGACCTCTTCAACGGGAATGCCACGGCGCATAGCAATGTCTTCAACGGTCTCGGTTCCCTCGGAGATAATTCCCACAGACTTGGCAATGGCCTTAGCGGTGATAGGGTGATCGCCAGTCACCATGACGACCTTGATACCGGCAGAGCGGCACTTGGCGACGGCGTCAGGAACAGCGGCACGAGGAGGATCAATCATGGACATCAGTCCGACGAAGCGGAGTCCCTCAACGGGGAAGTTGACGTCTTCGGTGTCAAATTCGAATCCACGGGGGAACTGGGCAGTGCTGAGGCGGTAGTCGCAGAATCCGAGGACGCGTTCTCCCATACCTAAAGACGCACACAATATTCACTCATCAAATGATGAACACGATACCTCCGAGCTCAAGGTAAGCACTGTTGAAGTCCTGACGGAGCTTTTCGTCGAGTTCGACCTCCTTTCCGTTCAACACGATGGTCTTGCAGCGGTCGAGAATACGTTCGGGAGCTCCCTTCATGACCAGAAGGTACGAGTTGTCACCGTCATCGGTGGTGTGGATGGAGACCTGGTATTTGTTGGTAGAATTGAACGGAATCTCAGCAATCTTGGGGTTCTTGACTCGGTATGTAGCGACGTTTCCGATAGTCAGTTCGGTAAACTTGAGCAAAGCGATCTCAGATGCGTCTCCAGTGCATTCACGACGGAGAACAGGGATGTCGTTCTGTCCGGGCTTGAATTCGGCGCGGTTGCAAAGACTGGCGATGCGGATAAGTGCGTTGTAGCTGTCTCCCTTGTTCGAACTAGCAACTCCAGACTGATCTTCGGTGGTATCACAGGTTTCGATGTTTCGGTCGTGCCACATGTGAGCAACAGTCATGCGGTTTTGAGTGAGAGTTCCGGTCTTATCGGAGCAGATAGTGGAAGTCGATCCGAGGGTTTCGACGGCTTCGAGATTCTTGACCAAGCAGTTCTTGGAGGCCATACGCTTGGCGGTCAAAGTGAGGCACACAGTGACGGTAGCGATGAGACCTTCAGGTACATTGGCCACGATGATACCGATGAGGAAGACAACAGCGGTCAGCCAGTGGTATCCAAGAACGAAGGCAATGATAAAGAAGGTGGCTCCGAGGAATACGGCAACTCCTGTGATGAGGTGGATGAAATGCTCAATTTCACGAGCGATGGGAGTCATTCCGGTGTCAAGACCAGAAGCCAAGTGAGCGATGCGTCCCATAACCTAGAAAAACTTGGCGCTCAACAAAGCTCTGCTTGATTCTTGTGCTTACAGTGCGATCTCCGGTGTAGATGACGACGCCCTTGGCAGTTCCTTCAACAGCGTTGGTCGAGAAGAAAGCGATGTTTTTGGTTTCCAAAGGATTCTCGTTGGTGCATTCGGGAGAGCGGGACTGAGGCTCAGACTCTCCAGTGAGAGACGAGTTGTCGACCTAAAACCCGCCATTGAAGTTCAAGTGGAAGGTGGTCGAATTACCTTGAATCCGAAAGAGGAGATGACGCGGATGTCAGCGGGAACACGATCTCCACCTTTGACTTCGACGATGTCACCGACCACAAGCTGCTCGGTGCGGACTTGCTGCTTCTCTCCATCGCGGTAAACGAGGGCGAAAGTGGGCACCATGTTCTTGAAGGAGTCCATGATCTTGGAACTCTTGCTTTCCTGGTAGTATTGGAAGCAGCCGGTAATGATGACGACAGTCATGAGTACGATACCGAGGTACAACTAAAAATGCGCTAAAAACGGGTGCTGCGGCAAGTAGATATCTTACGTTGTCCTTAGAGGGATATTCCATGGTGAAGTAATCGACAGAGTAGGCAACGTAGCAGAGGAACGCGCCGACCCAGAGGAGAAGAGCGAAACCTCCGAACAGATTCTTCGCGAACTTGATCCATTCCGGGGTCGTCTTGGGTGGCGAAAGAGCATTGGGTCCGTCACGGGCGAGCACCGACGCGGCCTTCGTCGACGTGAGTCCAGCATCGAGCGAGGAGTCAAGACGACTAATGAGCTGCTCCATGGGGATGGTGTGCTCGTCCTAAACAATTCATGAACTTCGTTTCCAAAAATAACTCTAAATCCTTACCATCCGGACCTCCTGCTTCAACTCTTCTAACTCTGGTTTCCCGTTTTTGCCCATCTTGGCTGAAAACAGAGTAAAAATAGAGCAATGCACGGGAAAATTCAATTTAAAACACGGAAAATCAAAATCACTCGCGGGAGAATAGAATTAACGTCAATAATCGCAGCAACTAAAGATGCGAAATCCCAACACTGCGGCGAGCGAGTGACGCGGCAGAGAATGTCGTAATTAGCAATTGAATCGGCGTGTTTTTATTAACGCAATGGACTTTGCTTCCTTTGCGGATTGAATTATTTAATTGCCCGCGGCTGCTCTCCGCGAGCGGGAGAGGATAGATTGTGCACAGCTATGCGGCGACGCCGCCGCATAGCGAGCGAGGCGCCGACAGGCAGAAGAGAGAGAGAGGGAGGGAGTTATGCTTCACGGCGTCGACGACCGTGTTGTAAGCGGTCGCGACATCGACTGAAGGGACCCGATGCTGCTCGTTGCTTCCTCCCAACACGCCCATCGATTACGGGCAGAACGGAGCGCACGAATCGCGGAGAGTGCAGAAGACGAGAGAATCAAAAAACGTTGGCAACGACGCCGTCGTCTCTTCGAGGCAGCGGAATAGCGAAGTCTGACGTCAAGAGCGCAGCGCGGTGGCACTGTACGCGCAGGAAGACTGCCACCGACCGTCGGCTGGTAATAGGATACACTGGCGGAGGCCGAGCAGAGCTGCGTTGCGAAGGGCGTTTTGAGAACGCGTGCGCGCGCGCGGGTGAGCGAGCGAGCGTACCTTCCCCCTCTGGTGCGCGCTCACGGCCTCTAGATGACTGCTCGTTGAGCCGAAAGCGACCAGTGGGTAAACATGGAAACGACAACAAAGCATAATTCAATTTTAGGAATGGTTGGAATTTAAGTTCGCATGCTTTGCAAGTTGCGCTGAACGTGTTTCAATGCGATTCACCTTAAGCAATTGTAACGAGCGTTTCCGGGGAGGAGCGATTACTAGCGCACAAATTGGGGCACTTGTGAAGGATCATGAAAAGGGTGTTTCGACGCACGTAAAGCGAGTGTGCCAGAGGACCTCAAAAGACTGCGAGGGCTTTTGCACGAGGCCCAAATCACTCAACGAGCAGTCGCTCGGCGCACACAAAATAAAGAAGCCGCGCTCTCTGCTCAGATTCTTCTTAAAGCATTTAGTTGTGTCATTTCATCAAATCGCATTTCTCGCCCAATAGATGTCTACGCCTCTTCCCTCCCAATCGTCGATTTCTTTAAAATGTCGCCTCCGTTTGGTTTGTTTTCATCGCGCCGCATTTCACTCTAGATTCACTTCACACCTCGGCTCTCCCGCGGGGCACTCTCCACTTTATAGCGACACGATGAAATTAGCGCCATTTCCAACTCCATATTCGATGAATACGGAACGAAAGTGTTTTCTCCTTCAGTCCCCCCTCTTGCACCCTGTGTTGCAGCTTCTTCGTTCCACTCTCCCATCGATTGATTTCGTCTTATCATCGTGCGCAAATCGCAAGTCAAACACTTTCTTTCGTCTCTGCACAGCAGCGTCGGCGCCTGCACATCGCGCTAGACCGTCATCCGTACAGACGGCGGCGAGATCGCAAGGGACAGACAGGCGCTTCAATAAAAAAACGTCCTTTGCCGTTTGCAGCATTCCGACTCGATGTTGCCCTTTACCGATGTCCCGTCTGTACCGTCAATCGCTTGTGCCAAGCCCGAAACGATGCCGTCATCCATAATAACGATCGCGTACGATTGGAGAAGCGATGAAACGCAACGCGCAGAAACGAATGCAATAAAGCGGCACTTCAGACACCGAAACGGAAATGATAAGACTTGAGATGTTTGATTTCTAAATTTGGAATTGCAACGACCGATGCGATGACACCGGTTTTCGGTCGCGCCAGTGACTGACAATGTCGTACAGGAAACATCAAAATGCTGATCGATATTGTGTGCAGCGGAAATTACTCGAATCACAGTCACAACTTGTTGAATTGCGGTTGTGGGTCGTCAGCTGCGGCCGCTTGAGCAGCTTTCTGGAGGTCCTCCGTTTGCAGTTGAGATTGATTCCATGCAGCCTGAAACAAAAGCAATCATTGAAGAGAATTCTCGTGAGAACAACGCACGGAGAAGAGAAGTGAATCCTCGGTGGAGTGATCTCGACTGTATTCCATGAACACTTTGGCCGACTGCAGGGCAACGGGACTGCGATGAGACATGTTTTGAGCAATTCTTTCGGCACCTCTGATAAGTTCTTCGTGTGTATCGTATACTTTAAGCACAAGATCTGAAATTGCAACGTAAAATAGTCGCAATATAGCTTCAATTCAGTGGTTGTCAGTCGTGGCGAGATGGCCGAGCGGTCTAAGGCGCTGGTTTAAGGCACCAGTCTCTTCGGAGGCGTGGGTTCGAATCCCACTCTCGTCAAACTTTTTTTGTTTAATTTGTTCGTCAATGCTCCTTGATGCAATGACAAATGGAATGGAGAAAAGAATTTGTAGAGCAAGCGAAAACAAGAATAGAATGAAACCGCTGACTCACCGTGCTGCAACGCTTCTTCGGCGTCGAATTTCCGAGCGGTGAACACGAGTTCACGGATCCACGATTCGTTTCCACAGATTCGCGGCAGACGACTCAGCGTGTTCGGGTCGGCCGTCATCGCAATGTCCACTTCCTAAAGTCAGGTTGGAGCTGCGTGCCTACGAGTGCGCTAACCTTCATGGAGAACTGCGTGTCGACGGTCGCGTAGCGGATGTCTGACAGGGAAATGAGATCCATTCCACCTCCGATGCACTGGCCGTGGATCGCTACGATGATCGGCTTCGGACACTCGGCGATCGTGTTGTACGTTTTCTGCGTCTCCTTAAACTTCTCGCGCATCCGACGGGCCATGCGCGCGGTGTCCTCTCCTTCAACGACGGTGTTCACCATCGTCAGACTTTCTGAAAGAAACGAAATCGGTTATGAAGCTCAAATTTACGGTTTCCAACCTTTTAGATCGATACCTGCACAGAAGCTCTTCCCGTGACCGGACAGGACGATTACGCGAGTGTCGGGATCGACGCTGAGCTCCTCAAATACCTCGCAAAGTTCCCTAAAAACGGAAGTCGGCAGCATAATCACAACGCACTCACTCATTCATCTTGCGATTGATCGCATTCTTGAAATCGGGTCGATTTAGCTGAACGTGCGCCACAAATTGGCTTGAACGGCCGACCAAAAGATGCTCGTAAGACTTCATCTTCGATTCACGGATTCTCGTTGCTCGACCGACTGCTCTCGGCGAATGACTCCGCTCGCAATATCCGATCGCAGATTCAAATGCAACGTTGCAGACATCATTTATCGTCACGTATTTACATAAAGGCAATTCGAGCGAGATCAGAGGAGAATCAAAGAAAGTATTCATGGGGAATTATTCAGCGCGGAGAGGACCGTACCGATCTCGAAGGAGAGAACACGCGCATCCGATCGGCACAGCAATTGATTCCTGAATCCAGTTGTCGCACCCGTCGAGGGTCGGAACGTTCCGGAACACGGGCAAGTACATGAAGGACTCGGTGCATTTCCCGTAGTCTGAAAGCTACCGTAGTAAGTGATCACATCACTGAACTATGAAATTACGGTCGTCCAAATTGTCGAAAAGACAATTTCCGTCGCCAATGCAGGAAATCGTGTTGAAAAGCGAGGGGAAACAGCCCGGCCCCAGCGACTGAATCACGACGCATTTGTCGCACAATTCGGCGAGGTTATCGTCTCCTTCCGTTGAACTCCCTCGCTTCGAACACGTAGAGTTGATCTTCACGTTTCCTGCAAATTCTCCTTTTACGCAAACCGAAACCGTGACATTACCTCTGAACGTGCACTGCGCTGAGAAGGGCGCCGACTGCGCGACTCCATCCGCCAGCACAGGAGGAGAATCCATCTGAGGTGAAGTTTTCGGTAAATTGGAGAAGGTGGGTGACGGAGCGGCTTCGCTTTCTCGCAGAGCGCGCGCTGCTGCGTCGCGGAACTCCCTACAGAGAGCGTCACACTCTTCTTCTTCCTCGTCTGCTGCGTCGTGGGAGAAAAGCACCGACTGTGGCGCAAAACTCGGCGATCTGCCGGCTCCGTAGTGATGCGACGGAAGCAGCGATCGGAAGTTCAACCCCGCTTCTTCTACAAATCGACATTTTTTGAGTGAAAGCACAGGACGCTCACCGATGCTCGAAGCCATGAAAAGCGGATTGAACTTCCCTGACCGCCGCATGCGCTCCTCGAGCTCCCGAACGGTTGTGCGACAGTTTCGAACCACAGTGGAACCTGCCGACTTGATGACGGGACGTCTGAACGGCGGAATTGAAGGAATTGACGAGGCACTTACTTGTGAGGTCGATACGGCTCCGCCGTTGTTGTCGTCGGCGGACTCATCGTCGTCGACGCGGCGATGTCAGTGATTTCCACTTCTTCGACTTCTTCCGTTGATTCCTCTTCAGGAATCGTGTAGTTCGCGGAATTCGCGGAAATGCCTTCTGTCGTGTTCTAAACAGAAATTGATCTCAAGTGCTCAGAGACGCTCCGCTGTTCTTTCAAGCGAGATTGCGCAAGCGATCGCGTAGTTGATTCACCGTTTCCAAGTACACCGAAAGTGCAAAGCAATACCAACCGGTCAGATCGCCCCCTGCAACGCGCCTTTTGGCTTTCTGATACAAAGACACCAACCCAGCCGTCTCGCAGCGCCATAACCGCGATGACATAACAGCGCCTCGGGCGGTGCACCGCTTCTTCCCTCCCTCAAAAGTCGCCACCGGCGCATTTGCAAAAAGCGTCTTTAAAAACTCGTTCCAGCGATGAAGGCGCGAAGAGATTAGCAAAATCCCGATGACGGATGCAGTCGCGTCTTATCACATATTTACCTGATGCTCGTCCACGTCGGTGTCGACGATACGAAACGCCTCGCTGCCGTTCTCGACAACAACAATCTGAAAAACAGAATTTGAACGAATTACAGTAATCCATCATACTTGAGTGTCGTTCAGCGACATCGATCCGTTGAGAATCGCATCGATCGGATCGATCAACATTTTCGGCGGAAGTCGTTTCTCGCGATTCCACGGGAGTCTGAAGGGAATCCAGAGCGAACTCAGCAAGGAACGCTGACCGTGAGGAGCGTCGTCTTCTGAAAACGCGTTTCATGAAGGCAATTTTTGGAATTCAAAGACGAAGAGTGAGTGGGAGGGAGACGACAGCGGACTGCGCGCTGGGCAAACAGAAAACGTTTTCGCTCGTTGAAAACAATAACAAAGAGGTTCGCAAGTGCTTTGGACCGCGCGCCTCAATTCCCTCAAATTGGAACAAACCTGGTTTCAGATTCCGCACAGGCGCATCGGCGGTGGTGCGCACGGAGAAAACTCGGGCAAATCCACGGGATCCGCTCTGTTCGGAATGCGCACAGTGGAGTGAGGCGATGAGGGCCATCGCCACGAAGGTCGCTCCGTTGCAAGCAACCATGCGCGAGCCTGAAAGAATTTTATTTTGACGATCGCGCTTCAAAACATCGCGTAAAAGGAGCTGCGGGAGCAGCTGATCCAAAACCGCAACACTGACCAGTCGGCGCTCGCTCTCCCCCACAGACCAACTGCCCAGCCGAACATCTCTCTGAGGAGCGCCGCGCTCGGCGAGAAACTGGCTGAAGAGCGTCGTCGCTGACTTCGAGCTGATCTCAACTGGGCGCGTTTCCCATGCGCCTTTCGTTTATTTCGTAACTAAATGGACGATGGACGCTATTTGCTCAGGTGCTTTGTTGGTGATCGCTGTCGCGCTACCGAAAAAACGCGGCGCTATCATGAAGGGGAGGGCGATAAGCCCGTTTGACCAGCTGGAGGGTGAATGCCAGAGGATCCCTTCGATGCAGCCACGTATTGTACTCCCGAATCTCGCCCAACGGTAAGCGTTCGTTGGCAATGGGAAGCAGGAAGGATTGAGTGGAGAAGCAAGCAGAAAGCGAATTGGAAACGTCAACGCTGCGAGAACAAATAATTTTTGCAAATAGCGCGTTCAAAGGTGAAGAGCGAACGAGCTGTGTTTTCATAGAATCTGGTTGGTTTGCAGCATGAATCACGAGATTCAAGGATCGTCACAACAGTAAACAATCCAACCTGAATTCAAAAACGATCAAATATTTAACAACGACAGCAGTTCGGGAAGTCAAATCTGAGTTTTCTCCGCAATCGGGAGTCGTAAACGGTTCAAGCGTGTTTGCATCTGTTCAACACGACTCGATCGCGGCAAGCAGTGCTGTTCGTTCGTGATTCATACTAGTTATCCTGAGGAGGACAAAAATGCTGAAAGTGAGACAACAGATACGAGATTGGGTTTGAGCCTACATGAAAAGATAATAAAAATGTTTTTATACAATCGTAAATAGTTGACCATCAATTCACAGAAACCCGGACAAACTCTATCTGCATTTATTCAGAGAAGACTGAAATGCTTTCTTCGATTGTCTTCCACAGCAAACAAAAAATGTGGAAACATCCATGAAGTTGATGCCCCGTTTCTTCACATCAGCAATCGTTCGCTTCTCATCATCGGTTTGGTGTTTCAAACATCTCACAACCAGGAGATTGTAATTCTTGGTCTTCGTCACTCGCAAGCTTTCTAATTCGCTAAATGTACCTCCGCAGCAACGAGTAAGCTTTGCAATTTCTTCCGGACCAGGTATAAAGTGGTTTTGACCAACCAGGGAACTCGGTGCCTTTTCGCTATAAGAACAAGCCACCTTCCAGTCTTGCAAAAATGGTAGATCAAGGGTCAAGATGCGTTGAACATCAATGTTAAATTTTTCTTCTCCTTGTAGATCATTTAGAACATAATCCCTCGGCGTTGCAAAGTCGTTTCGCATTTCCGAGTCGACTATCCATTTCATCGTTACCAGAGGGATTCGCTTCCCCAGTGCACACATAACGCTCAAAGAAATGCGAATACGGTCGCCGACAAAAACGGTCGCTTCTTCGCAGTCGTCTGTGATTCTCCCACCGAGCTTATCAACTACTCTTTTTGCCATTTGATAATCTGCTTCCGAAAGAGTCGTCTGAAGAATGACCACCATCTAAAGAACTTTTTTAAAAGATTTTTTAAAGCATTTAACTCTACCTTCAGACGTCTACTGTGCATTGCATGACGAGGAGTTCGAGGGGGAATATTTGCAACCACCAAACCCTCGACTCTGGTGATGTTCTTAGTTTCATAAGGAGTCGGACTAGCCAATCCTTCTTTACCAATAGATTCAGAAGATCGCTTTTGATACTCATGACCATTCACAGAAGCTTGAGCAGAAATTCGCGAGGATTTAGGTGTCGCTTCACTTGATGCCTGATCTCCCGTTCGAGAACGAGCGATTCTGTTTGAAGAAGCTATTTATCATCAATGTACATTAAAATCTGAAAATCCTTAACTTACCAGTAGAATCATATTTGACAACGGCCGACTTAGGGCGGCTACTTCGACGTATCGATTCAGGATGTGTAGGCGTACTAATTTTATCATCATTAGCGATGTGATTGTCGTCTTTTCGTCCTATGCATAAAAAATTATATCCTGTACATAAATCTAACAACTACCGCTCGTATCTCCAAGAACCTCTGGAATCGCAGTGATACAAGCAGCTATGGTGTTATCTGTTTCCGTGTCCAAAATGCGTAACGGAGCACTGCTCTCACGTTCATCAGAGTTATTTGGTCTGGCAAGAACAGCTGAAACGAAGTATCCAATAAAACAATCTGGCACAGTTATTTACCTTCAACATCCTCGTCAACTTCGGGGGTATTTTCCTCTTTCGGAGCATCCAGTGCAACTGCTTCCACTGAGATCACTTCAGTCCTTGAGTCACCGATTTCGTCTAAACTAAAAAAACTACACAATACTTTCGCTTTGTTCGTCATACGCTCAAGTGAAGACGTTGTGCCTTGATCTTCAATAATTTCAACAGAAGCTTGTCTCGGGACTTTCCTTCGTTGATCATCTACAGGAGCGTACTCTTCATCATCAATTTCCAAGGCATCAAGAATAATTCTTGACCCTTCACTTTCGTCTAGAGCATCTTTGTCTTCGCCGGGATCGGCACGTGCGCATTCCATCTACAAGACGAATATATAAATTCTTGTTACTAAAGCAGAGATAACTGACGGAAAATGAATCAATCTGACCGATACTATCCCGAATAATCTTCATACAGGACATCTTCTGGCAATACGTCGACTTACTGCTATTATCTTTGTTTGTCATCAGTGGAATTACTCGGTAATTGGGCAGATCAAGTCGTTAATGAGATGCGAGAAAATATTCTGAAGCATAAATGCAAAACAAAAATACAACAGCGCAAAGCTTCGAATAGCTCATCTTCGCGCCAAACGCAAACGATGTGTGTGGGCCCCGAGGGTGAGAAACGAGAACAAAAAACTGGAAAACTCCCATGAACGAATCATCATATGCGAATGTGCGAAGTGATCGGAGCCAACGAGCGAGATGTCAGGCACCGAGTGATGAACAGAGCCGCTTTTAAAAGATAGGCCGTTTCCGAAATAATCACACGCGCGCATAAAATCGAACAGAAAAAGAAGGCCATGCGGTCGTTTCCAAAGAGACATCAAAAGAACCATTTCAGAAGCTTACAAACAAAAGGTATTCATTCAGGTTATGCAACTTGTGGAATGACTGGAAATCGAGGAATTCATTTGGCGACTTTTATTCAAAACAAGTCGCTATCGATATGGTTCTGCACTGATGCACCTGTGACATCAATTTGACAATATACGATATATAAGTGTGTTGTTGGACCAGTTGGTCTCCCTCCTGCCATCATGATTTGCGGTCGCACGTCACAAAGATGGAGTCTTGTTCTGACAGCGAAGCTTACAGTTTGACGGAGGACATTTTGTCGTACAAATTACCGGCTGAAGCTGTGTCACACATTGCTCACACAAAGAAGCATCTGGATTCATACTTAAGCAGGCGTAAGTTAAATCGTCTTCTTTTGAATTTACTTGATTTCTACAGGCCGAGGTGTAAACGAACCCGTGAAGGAGTACCAACGCGTGATTCCCATTGAACTCGACGATGTTCCTGGTTGTGCGCAGAAGTTCGAAGTTTTCAATCTCCTTGAAGAATTCGTAATATTGTCGGAACGTTACAAGTGGTGTGAACTTAATTTCAGAATTTTCTCCGGAGCACGGGTTCCGATTTTGACTTTGGATCTCAAGAGAAGAGGGAAGCCGAAAAGCAACGAGCGGAAGCTAAAGTCGGGAAGTTAACCATGTTGAAGGAAATTTCGAAACACACTGCCGAGATGCAAATGTTGTGTGAAGTCACCCGACAGCAAAACAGCAAGAAGGTAATAGTGACAAGAGAGGTCGGGTTCCATGAGAATTTTAGGCTGATTACTGTGCACCAAGGACAATCGTTCCTGAAAGCAAAGCGATTTTCAAGAATGCATTGGAAAAGCTAAGAAACGAATACGATCGGCTTGAAAAGACGCGAAACGCAGCAACAACAGAGGAATGGAAGAAGTTTGGAATTGGCGAGTATCTCCCGCCGCATTACAAATATTTGGATTTTGACCGAAGTAGAACCGAGGGAACCAGAAGTGAAATGGACTCAACAATCAGCGAGATTGAATCGGAATTGTAGTGAAGCAGATGATTATTTGACCGTGTTATTATTTATTCTTAAATTGGTTAATCGAATATTATTTTAACAGCTGCCGCTTTAATTCTACCGTATTTGCATACGTAGTCACAGATTGCATAATTTGGATCTGTCGTTGTAAACCGTGATTGATTATGCGTCCATCGAATCTTGACCGGTGGGGTGTGTTTTCTAATCCGCCATCGCTAATTGATTTGCTTTAGACCAAGTGGCGAGTCGCCGGGCTTTGGCCGTGGCGAATCGTTGCGTTTGACATTCTCAAGATCGCGATCGCTTCGAGTTTTTCTTTCTGTGCTTGATAACTTTCATCAAAGGTGGGAGGTGTAACAAATGCGTTTTTGTTCACTTCTCGCGGGTGGTGGCGAGGTATAGGCGAGCCAAAGACCTCGATAGCCGCCAGTTGTCGAATCGAAGCGGATCCGATTGATAAATACCGAGTCAGCTTATCCCGAGGTGCGAATATCTCTCTCTCTTTAAAGCGGCAGTTGTTTTTTGAAGCCGACAGCGTCCCGACTCCTTGTCTACTTGTTTTGTTTCACATGCGATTGCAGATCTTGCGGGAATGAGTTCACTGGAGACGAGGCGGCTCCGAGTGCACCCTAAGGGTTTCCTTTGCGTGGTGATTAATCGCTTTATGAGCGCAGGCTAATTGGTGATTTGTGCTCGTAGCATTTGTTAATTATTCAGGGTCAGCCAGAGAGGCGATCGACGATGAAGCTGGGAGATGAAGACACATCCCGATGACTGAAATATGCACTCGAATAAACGAGTGCGACTGCGCGTTGATTTATTCCTCGGCCCTCAGGGCAAATGACTTTGGCAAATTTGTTTATTTTAGAGATGCTCTTTTCCGTCTGCGAGCGTCGGGTTTTGAACTGCGTTTGTACGACGGTCTTCTCGGCGGTAGATTGGATCCCGGTTCTGCGGATGATATATTCCGGGTTAATCCTTTGAGCTCTCGAGAAGACAATTTAAGTCGCGTATTATTCATGAGTGGTTGAGCAGAAGTGCTTAGATGATGGTCCTAGGGCACGTGGCGCCCTCCGCATCTCAGCTATCACTTACCTCCGCGGAATTCATCATAAATCAGTTCGAGCTATTTGCCTTACGCTCGCGCTCTGCGGGCCTTTGATACTTTCCGGCTTGGGGGATGACTTTGCGGAGGCAGAAAAAGAGGCCAAAGTGTTTCTTTGAGCCCGTGTTCACGGCGTTTTTATGGGATCATTAGATCCAAAATCGGCTATTTTTAGATCTACTTTCTACTTTGTACCCAAAGAGCTTCCTGGTCTCAAGGATTAGCCCGCGCGATCATCTCGTTTATTACTCCCGCATTGTGATCCACAAAGCGGAAGTGGTTCGCTACTTTTTAAAATAAACTAAGCCAGGATGAACGGTTTTTCGATGTTTGGAGAGATACTGACGACCGACCACCCAGTAATCTCTCACGGGGCGGCTTCCTGGAAAGTGCAGATAAGATAAATTGGGCCATTTAGTTAACTCGACTGCCGTAACTCTTAATGAGTACGCCGGCCGTTGTTCGTAGGTGAAGCACTCACTTCCCGCTCGCTCATTCAGCTTTGTTCGGTTGCCTGTGGCGGTTATGGTCGCTCCTTCTATTGCGCTACCGTAAGAAGGGCGGATTCGTCATAATCTGCAAGCGGCAAAAAGCGCGACGAGTTTTCTATAATTCATAAACGCTGTTCCCGCCATCCATCAATTCCCATAATCGGCGTCTTATTCAGCGGATTCTCCTTCCGAAGACAAGTCTTTGTCACGCGATTATTGGCTTTTGGCAATCGCGTTTCCCACGAGAGGCGCTTCTTGTCCTCTTTTTGTAGTTCATTCAGCACTTCTCTGCTTTATCGAGTTATCGTTATGCCGTGCATAAGCCGGACAACATCTGTGTCCCTTTCATCCGCTCACTTTTCGACTCCCACCACCACCAACCAATCGTATATTATTATATGATCTGAAAAAATCGGACCGAAAATCCTTTTTGCACCTTCGAAATGCCATTCATCAATGTCGAAAAATGATCACGACCCTCGGAAGAGCGAATCAATCGCCACCAGGTAGCGGCCGTCCCTCGATTGGGGTGCCATGAACACTTGTCCGAGCAATTAGCTTCCTCAGCTCCTTTGGCTTTTCGTGCTTTCGTCCATTTTCGTGAATTCGAAGCTTCGAGGCATTGAGTCTGCGCGATGTGCAGACGACTGCTGCGTGTTTGAGGTGTGCGGATTATCGCGATCTATTGTTAGCGTCACTTCTTTGCAAGATGAGTTTGGACGTCGTTTCTCCTCTTTTTGTCACTCCAAAATATGTGACAGATTGAACTTCGATGCATGTGGTGGGTGTCAGTCGCTCCCGAGAGACCCCAATTCTTAATTTGGCCCACAATGCCACTTGTTCTAATTTTCGTCGTTCCTCCCCGTCATTTTGCGTGTTTGTTTGCATCGTCTCGTGTCATAGGATCCAACTCATCGCGTCTTAATTGCAGACAACAAACAACTGGCGGCGTCACTCTCGGCGGAGTGAATTGGGACCCAGAACTTCTTGATGATCGTCGGCCCGCTGAACGAAGACACCGATGGCCGACTCGCACTTGTATCCGCGCATCAAGTGGGCCTATCGCCGCTTCAAGTTCAACTACTTGCTGCCTGTTCTGATCCTCGTGGCCTACACACTTATCGGCGCCGCCATGTTCCGGAGCATGGAACGCGAGAAGGATAAAAATGCGCGCGACGTCTACCGACACAACACCGAATACGCGTTCAATCAGGTGCTCTGGGCGCCCTTTCACCGCCTAATGAAGCTCTTCTAGGTGCTCGACCGAATGCTGGAAGTTCACTGCAACGACGTTGTGCTCAAAGTGAACAAAACGTCGCAGATTCGCCACGCGAAAGACGCGTTGGTTTGGTTCATGGACTACCTGAACCTCACTCAAGTCATACAGGAGCGCAGCGAAGAAAGTCCTTGGACGTGGGTAGGGTCTATGTTTTATGCCGGACAATTATACACGACCATCGGTAAACCCTTGTCCTTGTCAGACCGCGATTACCGTATCTCCGTTACAGGTTACGGTCTTCCGTTCGCTAAAACTGGTGCTGGTCAGTTCGCCAGTGTTATTTACATTTTCATCGGGATTCCGACCTTTTTGATGATTCTGAAGGAGGAAGGCAAACTGATGTCGCGGGGGCTTCGGAAGCTCTACAAACGACTTCATTCAGCGAAGCAGAAGCTACCGGAGACGACTCCGATCCGTCGGATGAGCGTGCCGGTGAAGGCGATGTACAACCTCAGTTTGAGCGGCGAAGGGACGCCGACGAAGAAGACGAAGATGAGACTGCCGTCCGTGGAGCACACGATGATCGAGGTGGAACTGGAGCCGGATCCCGAGAAGGAGAACGCGCTGAACGAGCAGAAGGTGCGACAATCTTCATTCCCGATCTCGCTTGCGCTGAGCATCCTGGGAATCTGGATCCTCTTCTCGGCTTGGTTCTTCTCGCTCTGGGAGGCCGAATGGGGGCTGACCACTTCCATGTACTTTTTCTTTGTCTCCATCAGGTGGGTGAGGAGAGCGCCGTTCCGCTCATCGCGACGTGTTTTCAGCACGGTGGGACTTGGCGACATCATAGCGTCGAACCCTAATATGATGATAGTCTACTTTATCTTGATACTGGTGGGCCTCGCGCTCCTGTCGATGTGCATCAATCTGATTCAAGTGCGAATCGAAGAGATCCTTGATCGCTTATTGATGGAGCACATTCAAAAGATTGAAAAAATGGCGAAAATCGTTGCGAACGATGATTGTTACGATGAAACGACGACGCCGTTTGAGATTGAAGCGGCCAGTGAGTTTTCCTTTCTTTCGTCGCATTTTGGAAGAAATGATTCAGACGACATGCTCACGAAACCACTCACAACGATCGCTCATCAGCCGGAAACCGGGTTGTGGGCTGTTTCGCGTCTTGTGAAGGGAATGATGGCCGGATTGGCGAACGACATGATTGCCGAGCGCCTGGGCCTGGACAGCGAAGAAAGCGACGAGGAACCGATGGAAACGGAGGGCGACGAGGAGCACCACATGGCGGAGCAGCATTCTGTAGCGAGTGAGTGATCTGCGTCGCTATCAAGCGATTAATTGCGCGGATTCAGGTGCGAAGAAGGAAACAACTCATCCGTTTAAGATCAAAAACCTTCGGAGGATCGGAATGCTCTCGTTTCTGAGTCCGCAGGTGATGAAAACGTTGCAGACGCTTCAGCACTACCAGGACAAAACGAGCCCAGCGTCGGACTTCAAGTGAGTCGCTCGAGGCGATGAATCAAATGACGTCTTTCGGATGTGATTTAGGACGATGCTGTTCTCGCAGTTCATTTCCAGCGACAAAGTGAGGAAAGCGGTGGATGAGAAGGCGCGCAGGATGGTCAGCTGCTCGATGCAAACGGATCCGGTTCCGATTAAAGTGCTCGCCCAGCAGACCAGCGAAGTGCCTTTCTGTCGCATAGGTGAGTTCGATGATCTCCGACGCGTAGCGAGATTCGGGGTCATTAGCGCAAACGAGTTCGCATAAATCTCCTCATTCGAACAAGTTGGGAGAATCCGCAGTCGCGGATACAAAGATCGTCGAAGTGCATCCCTGAAGCGCGGCGTTGTGTTATCGCAACTGTTGCATTGCACCAAAACTGCGCTAAAGAAACGTAATTTATGACGTTTTGGCGCCTTTTGACGTTTTGGAAGAGAGGAACATTTGATCCACGGAAAGCAAACAGAAGTCGCGTGCGGGGGAAATGGAAAACGCGGCGAGCAGGAGTGTTTCTTTACACGGAACAGGAAGGATAATTGGACCCTGCTTGAATGAGCACGGGGTGGCTGCCATGACTCATTTCACATGCGCTCTTTCCTTGGATTCCCGCACAACTCCTTATCTCCCTAATCGACGACCAATCTTTGCAGAGACGCCGATCTCTCTTACGACCACAGAAGCCGATTCTCCGAAAAAACACGCGAACGGAAGCAGCGATGACGCCGACACGATCAGCTCCTTCGACGCTGATTCCATGTACTCAGTGGCATACTACGATCTGAAGTTCGATTACGGTACCGACACAGTGCCGATGGGATCGCCGGCGCCCCTACGAAGGAAGCGATTCTTCAGTAGCGCGGTGTCCATGGGAATGGATGAGGACTTTGACGAGTGCCTGGCCTTCTGCGAAGTTCCCCCAAAGGTGCACAAAGCAGTGAGTAGAACGAGCACAATGGGCATCTCGCTTACAGTACCCTCCGTGGAACCTCAGCGGAGATTGGGTGAGAATTTTTGTTTTCTTCGCAATCTGCGCTCTTTGTTTTGTCACTTTCGAAACCACAAGGCGCTGAAAGCAATCGATTTGTCTTTGTTTGAGTTTGTTGGCTTCGAAGTGAGGTGTGTCACTCATGCAGAGCTCTCAAAACAAGCAAAACAAGACAGCGATTTGTTATCTTCGCAAGAAATCCGTCAAACGACCAAAAAGTCGCTTGAGGCGCTAATTTATGATCTCTGCACCAAGTCATCAATCTCCGGATTCTTCCAGAGCGCTGTCCTTCATGTCACCTCGTTTCGCCAAAGGAATCGCCGTCAAAGCCGGTGACAAACGTGCTCCCCGATTACCGCCATTCGACGCACTACGATCCGCAATCGCTGGCACGACTTGGCGAACTCTGCGGCCTTATGCCGAACGACTTCCTCCCGGGTTCCATGGAAGACTCAGGTTGCTACTCGTCCGGCCACGACGAAGAGAATTCGAGCGTGATTCTGCTCGACGATCAGCATCCGCCGCCAAAGGCGCACCCGACTTCTCTCCCCATGGAGCGTCTCGCCGAGGAGACCGCGGTGGCGACGGAGAGGATAACGAGCCCAGAAGAACCGAGTGATCAGTAGTTGCAGGAATTGCTGCATGTACGCGTGTAAATAAATCCCTTCTTGTGCTCGAGTCGTGATCTCAAGCTGAATGATCGGTGAATAAACAATCGACGTCTCACGCCTCAGCAAGCCGCCAAGTATTTAGGGGAACGGGAACGCGCTCCTCGAAATTCGCTTTTGTTTCTGGCGATTGAAGTTCGTGTTCTGATTTTGCAACAATTCGGCTAAGAATCGGAGTACCCAGATCTGATCAGATCCAGGGTTTCCCGAAAGCGCAATTGACGGAATTGCAAGATGCAATTGGAAGAATTTTTTTGTTTATACAATTAATGAGAAGCAGCACAATTACCCCTCCTATAAGGTGTACTTGTGCATTTAGTTATATAGTTAGACAGAAAAGAAGAGATGAGATGCAAGCACGGTTCACTTCATGTTCCGTTGCTCTTCCTCCTTTGCCAAGTTCGCTTGTCGCACGCTTTCACGCGTGTTCTTGTTGTTCAGGACCGCCAGTGAATTGTTGTCCAGGTTCCAGTTAGAGTCCGCCATAGGCAGGACGAGACGCACGGAGTGCTCAAACAGGATCATCTGTAATAGCCGCAGTTTAGCATTTTGTGAATCGTAACCAGACCTACCGATTCAAAGGTCACGTCCGTTATGGTCAAGAATGTGCGACCTGCGCGGCTTGTGTCGCCGGCCTCCTTGCGACTCTCGAGTGTGCGTTTGGCAACACCGCCTTCCGCCCTGTCGGCTACGAGCTGACGACAATACAGCACGCTATCATCGGGAATGTAGGCATTTTCGGAGAGGAACAGCTGTTTGTTCTCGATCGTGTGACCACCGGGTGTGTGACCGACTGCTCGATACCTGACACGGAACCGTTCAGCCGCTTGTCCTGCCTGCTTGATTGTTCTCTTCGGCTGCATCTCGCAAACCAATTCGCCCTTCGCCATCATAACTTGTTTAAAGTAGTATCGGGCGAGGTACAGAACAGCCCAGTCGATCGTCCTAATGTTCACGTCGTTCAGTCCGGAGATCGTAAAAGTGAACTGTCTGTAGTTGCCTTGAGCGTCGAACACTTGCTGGAGAAAATCCGCTAGGCGGACACGCGATTCCGTCTCCCATTCACGCTGAATGGGGAAATTATTATTCGTGCAACCGACAAATTGCGCAACTTACCAATACGCGAACGAGCGCGGTGCCGTTCATGTGGTATCGGTCGGCGAAGGCAGCGCGAGCATCCCGTCCATTAGGGCCTCGACCGAAGAACACGTTGAGATAGTGACGACCGCACAACCACATTTTCCGGACGATGATCATGCCCAATTCCAGATCGCCAAACTGAAGATGCGGGAGGCGTTGACCCATGACGTAGTCGTTCTCTCTGTTTATGGCGGCCTTCAGCTTCATAAGTCCGAGGGCTAGACGCTGCGCGTTCGGGCGATCTTGGTTGTCGTAGAAGAGAGTGCCTGTCAGCGCGAAGCGACGTGCCAAAGAGTACAGATGCTCGGGTATATCCTTGAAAACCACCGGTCCCTCTGGAGGACCCGCTGGTTCTGGCATCATAACGTTGTACCACGAGAAGAGCAGGCTTGTGTCCGGGGTGACGCGTTTCTCTCCAATCTACAAAGAGCAAAATACAGTGATTGATTTCCAAACAACTCTTTCTTACACGTCGCAGAGATTTTGTCGCCAAGTAAAGCGAGTCTCCTTCCTGCATACCCAGATCAAGATGCCACAAATCTCGGATCATGCGGTCCATATCGTCTGTTCCGACAGTTGTCGAGATCGGGCAGACGGTACTCCAGGTGATCTTCAATCGCGAGTATTCCTGTTCTCTCGCCAGCGCAGATGAGCTGTATACTTCAGCGACACGGTTGCAGCAAACAGCTACAACGCGTATATCACTGCGCTCCACTTCTGACGGAACGTCGGCCATGCCTTTCAGTGCATCATCGTACGTTGAGAGATGGAATACAAATCCATCGCATTGCCGGCCAGTCCTACCGCTGCGTTGGATTCGCTCCGATTGGGAGACTCTCTCCATCAATATTTGGGTTCGCGTTGAATTCGGGAACGAACTTTTTGCGCATCACCAAACCGGAGTCGATAACGTAACCAAGGTTGGGAATCGTAATTGAAGATTCGGCTACGTTGGTAGCGATGATTATGCGGTGACGCTGGTCATGTTCCGGACGAAAAATTAACTGTTCGTACTGCCCTCGAGCGTAGGACGCGTGGAACGGAACGGCCAGGCACTTGTGTTCCTTGCGCAACTTCGCCACGATGTATTCGCAGTCATCCTATAACAGCGGGATGGAACATGGAACAAACGAAAGGGTTAACTCACCTTCCTTGGGACAAACACCAGAACACCGGGGCAGTTTCTGGAAACTGCTCCTGTGGTGGTTTCGTTGACACGCATCGAGAACAGTGCAGCTACGACGTTCTGGTACAGTTCTTGGCTTTGCAAACGCTTCCCCTTGGTGAGTTTCACACGCATTGGGTCATCGGCACCAGCGAAAATGTTGACAATTTCAAAAGAGCGCATTTGGTGGTAGGCCTCAAACGGTATGAGGATCTGCTTCGGCACGGCTGTCTTGAAGAAGTTGACCAACTTGTGGAACGCACAGCGTCTTCGTTCTTCTTCCTTCTTTGACGAGAGCATCGTAGCACTAAAATTGCACATTGAGCACACTTGATTGCACAATCGAGAAGCAACTTACGACATGATCAGCACGCGCTTCATTGAGGTGGTTTTCTTCAACTCTTCGCGAATGAGGCTGCAGATGTACTCTCGCGATGCCGACAACTCGTGACATTCGTCCAGGACGACCATGTCAAAGAGCTTCAACATTTTCGGCACTGCGTCAATGTAGCCGTTAGTGGCGTACACGAGAACATTCCAATTGGGTCTGAAACCATTCAATTATTTATGCTTTGCGTTCAATTGTTAGCGACGATCTTACCGGTAGTTGCGTGAACGACTGTCCGCAAAGTCCGTGTTCCCGTGCACAAAAGCAACGGTGTACATGCTCACTTCGAGTGCGAACTCCGCCTTTCCAAACGCCTTCAGTGCCACTTCAACGCGGGACGCCATCGCCTCAGCTTTGGTGGATTTGTTCTGTTCCACGCAGTCGCGTAGCAGCCAGTACACGGCTTCCAAACGCCGGAATGCGCCAACGTATGCGTTGGAAACGTCCCATCGGTAGTTGTTCCGCTTCGCCATGAACAGATAATTGTTCCGAGCGGCTTCTCGGCGCGGGGTGCAGCACACCAAGGACATCTTTTCATTTGTGACGTTCATCACATAATCGAGAGCCTTGGTAGACTTGCCAGTTCCTGAGAATTGAAGCAATGTATACTTTTGAAAACTTTACAACAGTCATACCTGTGGCAGCGTTCAAGTAAGCGACTGGGTAGCGCGGTTTGCCGCCGTTTCCGTACTCGACATCACAGATGACGTTCTGCAACGTCTTCAAGGTGGTCTGAATCGGGTACGCCAGCAATTCAAGCTCGTGACAGATGAATCCCACGGCGTGCATTCGTTCGCAAGCTCGACAGAGAGCTCCACAAATGGAACCGGCTCTGTTGGGTGGATGGAAGTGGTTGATAAGTCCCAGACAGTTTGAACAATCTGAGAACTTTTTCTCTACCTGCAATAGCATCGTCTGTTGTAATTGTTGTGAGCTTTAACTTACAAATCCTTCCGCTCGTAACTGTGCCGCTTTGGCATCCGAAACCGACACAAGTCTGGACTTAAAGTCGGCTTCCGTCTCTGGCGAAATTTTCTTCTTGTCCTTTCTTCCCAACTTTAGCTGGTTGATCATCTCGAGCATTTCGTCTTTGTTTTCGTCGAAGAAAACTTTATCCACAAGCGGAATGCGACCATCCGTGAGCGCACTCGGGTTGATCCAGTCGGAAGAGGTGATCTTGGTGCCTGCGAGATTCGCCCAATTCAGTTCCGTTACAGCCCTCGCGAGGTACTCCCGCTTCTGTTCATCGGTCCATAGATGAGAACGTCTGCGTGCTGAGCAGAATCGGGTGTCTTGTCGGAAGTTGTACTTTTCGGACGAGTCAGATAGCTTCTCAAATTCTTTCAAGACGTTTCCCAGTTTGGTACCAAGCTCATCATAGCACTTCATCTTGGCGGCGTTTTTGACGGCGTACGTAGCACTGTAGACGCGCTGAAGCAACATCCGGACTCGGGGCGAGTCGCGTCTGAGCAAGTTGCGGTTATAGGTTTGCTTGTAACCAGTTGGGAAGCCGTCATCCTTATGACCATTGAACTTCAGGATCAGTTTCTTCGTTTGCTTGTCGCGATAACGCGTTGATTTTCCCACGTTCGCTGGCTGCACTCCGGCCGGTACTTGTTCGTAGATATCATCAGCTCGAACAAGATGGTCTTCGTAGTCGACCATGTCAATGTCGAACTGGCGCCCAAATTGGTCCCGGACACACGGTGTTGGCGTTCGACTTGTTCTCGGGCGATATCAAGGTATGCTTGAGCATTCTCTGGAGGATATTACGCGAGTTGAAACAAAAGAAAAAAACAATTCTTGAATTACCTGCATGCGAGAAGGCGTCGCCGGCGAACAGAGCCGTGTCGACATGGACATCCAACTCCTCGTCGACCTGGTCCACAACAACGAGTTGATCTAAATGCGTACATGCATATGTACTGCCGTCAATCAACCAACTATACGTACCTGCGATAGTGTCGATTTCCTCGGCGATAACCTCGTTCTCAGCCAAGTCGTTGCGAGCACCGGCTTGTTGATGCGTACCGTTGAAGTTTGCAGCCTCGATTCTACGCACAGGAACGTAAACGGGACGCCGCGGCATGTTGACTGCGGCAGCGTGATCTAAAAAAGCAAGGTTCCGCTGCGAGTACGCATGTGATTACATGATTACCTTGAGCAACACGGTTGCCGCTGCTGGCAGGGACAACCGCGTTGAAAGTTCCTTCCGGACCCACTGCGTTCATCAATTCTTGAAGCTGCTGCTGCTGAACTTGTTTTGGCAGCTGGCGATGGTGGCCGCTGCTGGCAGGAGCCCCCATGCTGTACCCAAACTGTTGGTGACGACCAGCTTCATTGATTGGACGGTACCCGCTGCTGCTTGAGCTTGAAGGAGCGGCCATGCTCTGCGCAAACTGCTGTTGCTGCTGCTGAGGGCGGCGATCAGCCAGACGACGTTCAAATTTTTCAAACTCTTTTTGATCCAGAGTCATCGCATACTTGAAGAGGTCGTCCGCGTTCATCTCTAAAATGTAGTAGCGTGTAATGGGCGACAAACACATTGGTACTCACGCTCGGGACGTCTTCCTCCTTCTCCTCCTCGCTCTCCTTCTCCTCCATTCCCAGTGCCAGAGTTTTCGCTAGGCTGTTGTTGTTGCATTGATTTCTCTGAAACAAAAAAGCACAAAATTGAACATGATTCCTCATTGAGAAAGAATACATAGGTAAATATATGCGAGAAAGACGCATGACAAACACAGTTGCAACACTGTTGCACAAGACTTTTTTAATGATAATCAACAATAAAGTAACAAACTGGCTGGTAGCGGTCCATGGAGACCGCCACACAGCCCACAACAAGAAAAGCATGTCAAAAATCTCAGAGCACGTGCATCGCTCTCTTGAAGCTGCTGAATTCTTCGCGGAGGCACAGTTTCACAAACACACGGTAGTCTTCGTGAGTACAGATGTAGTTGGCCACAATCTGCAGATTGTGATCGCTCACAAACTTTGTTCCTCTTGCCGTGGCGATACCATCTTGAGGATGCTGGTTATCCTTAAGCGCCTTCAGCATTTCAAGCTCCAACAAGTTGATCATGGCCTTCGCGTTCAACTTTCCAGCAAGAACGATGGCATCTCTTACGGCAGCATAAGTGTTGACGGCTGTGGGGGGAATCCCGTACAAGCACAGCAGGAACGTCAAGAAGCCACGGCGACCAATGTTGCATTCTTGGAGAATAGCTTCGATTTGCGCTCCTGTGATCGCATCCGTGGAACATTGGAAGAGCAGCAACTAAAAGATTGCCGTGATGTCAGAAGGTAAAGAAGACAGCAACTCACCGACTGGTCAATGTGGTACTCCGACTCGCCGCCGTCGTCGACTTCTTCATCCCCGGGAAGCGGAAGCGGGAAGCGAACGCACACGCGATCGCGATCGCGATCGGTCTCCACCGGCGCCGTAGTGTTCTTACGAATCGATGGCTCGCGTGCCAGATCGAAGGAGACAAAGCTGAAAGAGCACAAATTTGAACATGCAACAACAGCAACGCTAATATTACTCATCCATTTCGACATGCACATAGCGGTGCCGATTTTCAACGTATCCAAGACCGAGACTGATACTGGTATGAGTTCCGACCGGCTTAACAACGCGCAACGGTGCATCAATTGTTGTGACATGTTCCGTCAGGTCCACCTGTACAGAGAACAGGAGATGCGGGAGAGGCGAGTAGAACCGCGCCATCGGATGAACGCGTAGGATTTCCTCCTCATACCGAACAAACTCCGGATTGTCGAGATCGGGCCCGGTGACATGTGAAAAAACGAGGCGCTGCGTTGAATGGAAGCAGAACAGATCAACATCGATCTGTCCTTCAAACGCATGGTGGGTCTTGATCAGCCCGACGGTACTGGAAATGTTGTCCAGTTCTTCTTGTTCGATCGAGGGGGTGCGCTTGTAGGCTCGCACTAGCTCAGCATCGGTGAACACAGCGGTATTGCCCGGAATGCAGGAAGTGTACGTAGAATCGGTGTTCGTTTGCAACACGGACTTGTGCTGCTCGCGATGAAACGCTGCAAAAATTTTCTCAGCTATTTCAACAACATTGCAAAGAATCGAAACTTACTGGCACATGCAATACGGTTATCACAGTGCAAACCACCGTTTCCTTTGCGGATAAGGCGATTCAAATAGTACGCGCCCAACTCCCACAGGTTCGTACAAAAGTACGTTTTCAGTTGTGGGCGCATGACTAAAAAGCATATCGTCAGTATGATTTGAAATTGTACATGAAAAAACTGACATTCCACGTTCACAGGGATCCCGTGCATAACCTGCAACACTTGAGCGTATTCTCGCGCGTAGAGCGACTTTGTGTTGATTGAAGTCGCGCCGTTCAACGCGTGTCGAATCATAGTCATATGCAACGAGATGCAGTCCGAAACAAACACGACTTCCTTGAGCGAATTGGACTTGGACAGTTCTTTGGAACGCCCAGGACCAGCGCGAGTAATGTTGACACAGTAGACTCTGCAATAAATGCAAATAACATTCATTAACTCCACTTGTTGGTTCCTACCCGTGGAGGATGGCGTTGTAGGTCAACGTCGCCTTTCCGTTCTCCAGAGACGTTTGCATCGTACTTGAATAGTCTTTTTTGTCAACAGCGACTTTGAACTCTGTCTGGCCGTACATTGCAGTAATCCAAACTGGTTTTGTCTGAAAAAAAAACGTAATGTACCATACATACTACGCATTTGCTCATTTCTTACAATAAAAGTTTTGGACCATTTCCTTCCATAAGAGACGGTCAACTCGATCTTGGCAAAGAATGAAATGAACGACATTACATCGGTTTTCCAGCAAAGCTTGACGAGAAGATGGAACGAGTCAAACTGTGCTACTCCTTTGAATCGAAAAGGAACTCCGTTCTCATCGTGCTCCCCATCGAACGGCGTGGAACCGGGCGACTTGGTTGACAGCAACGTAATGCGGCGAGTACCTTCCTATAAATTTTTCAAGTATGTTCATCTGAACAAATTTATCAAATTACCTGATCGGTTGGTGTCGAGATGAGAGTGTTGTTGCGACCGACTTGATCAAAGCTGGCAGCCAACTGCGCACCTTCTCCAAGTGACTCCTCTTCAACCATATCGACGGCAGTAGCGATGGAACCAGTTGACGAGCCAGAATTTTGACGTGAACGGCTGATGGCAGTCGCGAGTGACGACGTTTTCTCCGTGTCGCCAGAAGACGTCGACCCGTCGACGGAGGAGGACTTCGGAAGTTCATCACTCTCACCGCCCTTGGAGGTAGTGAGAGGATCTTCAACAACATCAAGAATTTTTGTAGCAGCTTCAGTAGCTTCAACGATTTCGACAACCTCTGCAACAGCAGCTTCGGCAAGCTGGTTCGTCAAAACAGCAACATTGCTGCCAAGCTCCCAAATACGTTCATCTTTGTCCTTCTACAAACACGAACAGAACGAATATATGAATAGAATGGAGCAACACTTACAATCATGACATTATCAGTCATTGTTTCGCTGGTTATAACGGAAATTTACGGAAACGCCTGAAAAGAGAAAAGCTAGAAACACTAGAGACACACGCGAGCACAAGCCGCCACCTTCGCTGAGCAGAATCGAGAGCAATGCGATCGAGTTCCGATCTGCATTGCTTTTAGGCGAGAAAAACAATGCGATCCACCAACTACGGTAGACTTAGTATCATTGTTTGAACATTTTAACGCACCGAACGTTCGAGAAGTTTCGAATGCCTTGTGGCAATCTCGGCTACTCACAACCGCTCAAAATGAGATGAGAGCGGTTGTGATCATGTGAAATCTCATGTGAAATGTTTGTGTTTCAGTAAGCAAATTTATTACAGAATGCCTCCACTGAAACGTCCAAAGATACGTCCTAAACAGGATGAAAAGCTAGATGCCTCTGCCGACATGTTCGGCGACATGTCGCAATCATCAAAAGAACCAGGTGGTGACTCAACAACGTCTACTTCTACGCCGCCGGATATTGGTTCTGCGACTCAATTTGGCCACGTGGATCTGAATCCACTGCTTTGTGCAGATAAGCTCCCGAAACAAGCTCTGTTCATCCTGGACTACACCGATCAAGAGAAAGGCTATTTGCAAACTCTGGTCTGCTGTTGGTTGACTATGCTGCAAACGAGCGATGACAAAATCGACGGTCTCTTCCGTAAGTATGAAAGTATTCTCGTCTACGAGCGAAATGAATGTAAGTGGTGCACAGACGATGAACGTACGATGAACCTCCTCACTCTTTGTAGTTCACAAATATCCGCAGGCCGACGACGATTTGTATACAACAAAGACAATCTCGCTTGTTTGCGTTCCGTACATGTATCTGGCGAGCCTGTTCTCAGTCAACTACGCACCGGCTGAACCAGCACGTGCAACAAAAGTGCTCAATGTGCTAATACATGGGAGTTATCACTTGTTAAAGCATGACAACATTATCTTTGCAGGATTTGGCTGTACGTGTCGTAAAGTCGTCGACCCATGTCCTTCATACGTTGACGCGGAAGCACGCGTTTTACTGCATGTTCCCAGCGATCATTTGAAGAAGCAGAGAAAATTGTAAAAGCGGAAATTGCAAAACAGAAGAGCGACGACGATGCGGCAGCAGCGGGCCTTACCAATGAGGCCCACTGCTGATTTATTCTATTGGCTTTTTATGTATTATGTTAAATTTTTTTACATATTATGTTAAAATAAATAAATATGGTAATGTAAATTGTTTTTCTCGTCCTTGAGAGTTGATCTCTACTCTAATATAATATACCTGTTGTTTGGCAAAATTTGTGTTGTTGATGTGCACAATCTCTCGTGCCGCAGTACTACTTCAACGTCGGCGACGCAGACTCACATCAATGAGAGCAACGATTTGGTCAGCTATGTAAACGGCGGAAACCACTATGGCAAAACAGGCGCAGATGCGTACGGTCGCACAGAACATCAACTGAACGTCAAGAGTCAGCGCGTAAGCATTATGTGGTCCAATGTCTATCTGACGGTGAAGAATATAAACGAAAAGTACGACAAAGTGCTCGCTCTGCGCAGATACGAGTCACAAAGCAGTGAGCAGAACGAGCACAATGGGCATCTCACTTACAGTACCCTCCGTGGAACCTCAGCGGAGATTGGGTGAGAATTTTTGTTTTCTTCGCAATCTGCTCTCTTTGGTTTGTAAATTTCGAAACCACAAGGCGCTGAAAGCGATCGATTTGTCTTTTTTTGAGGTTGTAGGCTTCGAAATGAGGTGTGTCACTCATGCAGAGCTCTCAAAACAAGCAAAACAAGACAGCGATTTGTTATCTTCGCAAGAAATCCGTCAAACGACCAAAAAGTCGCTTGAGGCGCTAATTTATGATCTCTGCACAGTAAGGAATTAGAGATTCCTCCGGTGGGTCTAAGGTGGGTTTCCCTTTGATGTGTGTTGGATACCCGAGAGCGAAGAGTCTGACGACTTTATTGGATGCTCGCTCGGGGTCCGAAGGTCCCGAGTGATGATAACACGCGCTTATATATCGGGTCACAGGGCGCGCGTCTGTTTGCTTTACGACATGGGAGGCGCGGAGGTCACACTCCGTCACAGCACCAAGTCATCAATCTCCGGATTCTTCCAGAGCGCTGTCCTTCATGTCACCTCGTTTCGCCAAAGGAATCGCCGTCAAAGCCGGTGACAAACGTGCTGCCCGATTACCGCCATTCGACGCACTACGATCCGCAATCGCTGGCACGACTCGGCGAACTCTGCGGCCTTATGCCGAACGACTTCCGCCTGGGTTCCATGGAAGACTCAGGTTGCTACTCGTCCGGCCACGACGAAGAGAATTCGAGCGTGATTCTGCTCGACGATCAGCATCCGCCGCCAAAGGCGCACCCGACTTCTCTCCCCATGGAGCGTCTCGCCGAGGAGACCGCGTTGGCGACGGAGAGGATAGCGAGCCCAGAAGAACCGAGTGATCAGTAGTTGCAGGAATTGCTGCATGTACGCGTGTAAATAAATCCCTTCTTGTGCTCGAGTCGTGATCTCAAGCTGAATGATCGGTGAATAAACATCGCGTCTCACGCCTCAGCAAGCCGCTAAGTATTTATTCCAGCTTGAGGGGAACGGGGAACGCGATCCTCGAAATTCCCTTTTGTTCTGGCGATTGAAGTTCGTGTTCTGATTTTGCAACAATTCGGCTAAGAATCGGAGTACCCAGATCTGATCAGATCCAGGGTTTCCCGAAAGCGATTAGAATCACGCTGCACAGTCATAGTTTATCGTCATAATCTCGCGCACTGATCGATCGTAGTCATCGGCGTTCCTTCCGTCGATCGACGATCTCTGTTCTGAATTTCGGTCTTCGCGGCCAACGGTGCCAGCGGCGGCAAAAGTAAACAAAAGCGATACGGGGAGAGCCCTGAAGATACGTGTCCAAGGGAGGTGGACCGTCTGCGTGTCGTAAACTTGTTTTCGATTGACCGAAAACGATCGATTGCGAAATCGCCACAGAAGGCGCGCGAAGACCGTGATGAAGTGGACCGCAAGTAGATTAGAGTCCGGAATTCTCTTTTCGATGTTTTTTGTTTGTTTTTTGAATTCATTTATTTGTTTATACTTTTCCAAAACGTTTGTTTTCGCGTCTTTTCGCGGAAAACAATGTCAAAACGGTTCCCTCGTGCGAATGCGTTCGTGTTTACCGCGCTCCACCTTTGACTTTCTCTGTTTCAAAGAGATTAAATCTCTTCCGATCGATCGCCTCCAACTCTGGCCGCGTTATGTTTGATTGTGTGACTCGTGGAACTCAATTATTTAACGTTGCATCGGAATGCAGCGCAGTTTCCTCGAAACAACCGGCTGCACGGTTTCATGCCCCTTGCGGCTTTTTGCATCACATCAACCGCGATGTCTGGAATGATCTGAGCAGATTTCGCGTTCTCTTCCACCGTGATCACAACAACTCCGGTCTTCCGTGTCTCAATTCGAAACGAGCATGTTGTCACAACATGTGATCGCGGCAAGACCGCTGCTACCAGTTATATTTGGTGACCTTTTGATTTGGCTCATCAAGCGCTGAAATCCAAAAGCTCTTCTCGCCGATCTGTTTGTGTTTGCTTCTGAGCGATTTTCCCGCTTTTTCGTTTGTTTTGCGCTCTACAACGATTCAGGAAACCAAAAAGGAGTCGATTTGTTTGAAGCCAAAGTTTGGGAACCGATTTAGTTTCCTTCGCAAACAGATTTGTTGTCTTCTCCTCCGAATCTCGAAACGTCGGCGATAATTCAGATTAATCAATTACGTTTCTGTCGTGTTGTTCGCGTGTTTCCGCATAAATCACTCTGTGACCAGATCCAGATTATCGATTTGCGAACATTTAGAACCAGTTTTCACGCTTCGTTTTGTTGTCATCCGTTCGTAATTATACGTTTCGAAGCGAATAATCGCTGATTTTTAAAAGGGACTCATGCGAAGACGTTTTTCTCTGAACGCGTTAGGGATGAGTCATTTCAAAAAGAAACTAAATCAGCTTTATTGTTGTCGATGAGCGGGAAGCCGTGTGAAATGCAAGTTGTTATGCCTTGAGGGGGCTGTCGCTATCTCTTACGTCAATTTTCCGTTTTTCCTCAAATTCCACAAACGTCCACTTCTCTTTTTGTTGTTTGCTGCGTTGTTGCGCGAACCGGTTTTCGCGTGTTTTCTTCTCACTTTGCGTCGTCACCGTTTGTCACTCTTTTCCGAGTCTTCAAACTGTTTGTAATCTACCGTTTAAGTCCTCCCGGCGTTCTTCCGCTGTTTCGTCTGCCTCTGACATGTTTGTACATACGCGCGTTCGATTTAATGACGCTGCGATACGCAATTGAATTTGATTTTCTACGTTGATCTCCACACGAAGAGGGAAATCCCATCTAGAACCCTGTTGCGGCCAACCGCAGACCCTCTGACGTGCGCTCAAAGTCGTTAAGTAAAAGTGCTCTTCCCTCTGACGTCAGAGTTTCACGTAATTTTCGCAAAAAACGTCGCTGCCCGAAGATCACTCGCACCCTAGCGAAAGAGTTTACCGAGCGACTAATTCTCCAAGTGAGCATCATTCAGTTAGGAACGCGGAGACGAATTCGCCCTGAAAGAGCGCGAATTCTGTTCTGAAGACCTCGATGCGATGAGAAGAGGGCGAAGTTGGGCGCGTTTCCCTCAAGGCGCACGACGGCCACCGAGAATTGCGACCTTCGCGGACTACAATGGGGACTTTGCGCTCTTTTTAAATTGAAAAGCCACGTTTCACGGGTCAGCGGTTCGCGTTTACAATAGAATCAGTCCTTGCGGGCCTATTCGAAGCGCTGTCATGCTTGAAAGCAGTCTATCTCTCGACATAAAAAGTACAATTTGCTCTGCAAACCGCTCGATTTGCACGCCAAAGCGCAATTACCCGTTTCCGTTCTCCGCTCTCCGCATGTCACCGCGCGCGAATCTACAAATTTGCGCGAAATTCGCGGACAACGCGCACATAATCCGCTGAGTACACAAATTCGCTTTTGAAGAGTCGGCCAATCGCAGCAGCGTGCACAGCGCGCAGCACGGGGATCCCGCATGCGCTCGCTCCTCTCGTTTGCCTCTTCGCGACGTCGCCATCTGCGCGAAAACAGTGTCAGATCTGTCGGGGGCGCTTGTTTGTGCACTCATGACCATAACTGCCCCAATTTGCTGTGTAGTCATCGATGATGGCGATCGAGGGCTACTTTCGCCTCTTCTCGCGAATTCCCCTCCGCAAGCGAGCATTTTCCATTTCTGCGCGGTTTATTTGCGGATTAGGACTTTCGCACACGGTCTGTGAAGTCCGGCTATTGACAGAAGTGACCTTCAACACGTGATTTCTGAATTCTCAATCTCTCCGCTGTCAGCTTTCCCCCGCGTTCGGATTCACGACTTTCCGCGCCCTCATCTTGTTTATGAGAGGCGGTAAATGCTGAAGATCCGTTCGCTCTGTTTGTCCACGCTTGATGCTCGACATTTCCATAAATGCTTTGTTTTCTATTCTTGCGGTCTCAAAGCAGCGATTCCGGCTCCCTGAGGGCTTCCTGAACCAGTAACCCGTATGATTTTCTGCCCACTTCTGACGGCTAATCGTAATGTTTGCAACGTTTCAGCGCCGTCCTATTCCGAAGCATCGTCGGCGAAAGTCAGAGTTGAACTAACGAGTTGTACTATCGTTCGGAAAAGCCTCGGTTACGCGCGGAAACGTTCCAATCCGTCGTCCCAAGTGTGGGACAGACAGAAATAGACAATATTTACAAATCGGCGCAATTGAACGAAACAATTTTGGCGCCATTTTCTCTTCTGTCACTTAATTTCTCATTCCTCTCTGATTGCGCGTCTCCGTGAACCGAGAGAATCCACTTTATGCAAAAGAGATTCGCGTCTTAATTACCGCATTTCATTCTCTGCACCGCCGAGTTCCAATCTCGTTGCCTCCATCCGTTTTCTCTTTTTCACTGTGACGTTTCAATCGGCGGCAGCTTCCTCATTGCGAACTGCGAAGTCGATGTCCTCGAGGGCCACGCGATCGCGGAACGCCATCCACAAGAGCGGCAACGACCGTAATTGCGTTGCGCGACACTTTTTTGTCTTTCGTCGACGGCGGTAATTCGTTTTATTGTCAACCAATGTCGAGAGAGGACAATGAGTTCAACGCGTTCCCCAAGACGCGAGCTCTGGACTCTGGAGCTCCAGAGAGAGAGAAAGAGCCGACGACGACGCGTAATCTCTACTCGTCTCGCGCCCTTCATTCGCTATTCGCAACTCGAGGAATGCCCTCAAGCAATTATTTGCGGCTGCACGTGTTCTTTGGCACTCGCGA